>JAPYZO010005259.1:8617-29046 GCA_030522905.1 Torymus flavipes | reverse complement strand
TATATGTTTGCATGTATGTGTGCATACGAGCGAGCGCCAAGACGGAAAATTTACAGAGCAGCAGCGGCGTGGCAGCATTTTTAGACCTCTGTACGTAGGTATATATGTAGGCGAGCGCACATCTGTACTGCAGCGTTGTAAAATGTGTCAATTTTTCTGATAATAAGACCTGCCTGGAACATACACACACACACACACACACACACACACACACAGGCACACGTACTCGCTATGGAAATATTTGCGGATATGATTTGCACTCGGGGAGGAGGTAGACAGACGTGTATCGGGAGAAAAATAATATCTGGATTTACTAGCGACGACGACGACGACAGAGAGGAGACGTCGAGTTTCTCTGTGCGCAGCTCCGTGCGCGCTCTGATTCATTTGAATAATATTTAATTAAGAATTATAATTTCCTAGAAATTAGTTGCGAGAGAGAGAGAGAGAGAGGGAGCGCGGCTCCTCGAAAATTTTGTATCCCATTAATCATGCTATACGCCGCGGCTATATACGCTATATACGGCCGCCGCCGCATCGCCCCGGTGTATTTTCATCCGACAGAATTCATTTATTTTAATTTATACTTTTGTTCTCGAAATTAAAGCGGATGAGAGAAGGAGTGATGTGTATATATAGCTATATAAATATACGCGCGCGCGTATAATTCTTTTGAGAAAGAAAAGGAAAATTAAATACACTTGCGCAATATAGAAGAAGAAGAGAGGTGAGGGAGTTTTTTTGCTCTTTCCTCGAACTGGGTTTTAAGGCCAAGATGTCGAGCAGTATTTTAATCGTCTTCACGCGCACGAGATGCGCGTAAATGTATATATATACAAAGAGCGAATTTTATATATATATAGGTATATATAATACATAACCAGACGTGACATAATGGAATTCGTCACGACTGCTATTCTTTTATTTGAATTAAAAATATACGCCCTCCGCTTATATGTGAACATGAAGAGAGAAAGAGTCTTGTCTTTCGGTTCAAAGAAACAAACCCATATAGCAAAATCGCAAAGAGTCCGCGTGTCACACTTATGAAATTAGCATTGGAAAGTGCGCAGCGTTCGTGAGTTTGTTGATGGAAGGACGAGTGAAGACATTGGTAGAGGGTATAGGAGGACTCGCGTATATATAGAGAGAAAGAGACGTATACGTAAAATAATGATAAATTATGCGCAATTATAACAGAGAATAAACAGGCTCGAGTTGCGCGTGCTGCTTCTTGCCGCTGAATAAAATATAGGAGCTGCTTTCGGCTCGATAAAATTCTAAAGTTAAAGTTAGTAGCAAATTTTTCCGAGTATACATGCATGCGCCTCTATTATTTACAATACTCGCTCATAAAGACTGCAGAGCCATCTCATTACACTTGAAAGCACGTATAACGAGGGGGTAGCGATTATTATTATTTCTCCATTGCTGTCCAATGTATTTAAATATACACGCGCGCGCGCGGGCATACACGAGGCTATCCTCGTATATTTTTATTCAAATGATACTTATCGTATCGGCGACGTCATATCGTTAGATTTATTTCATATCATTATTTACTATAGAGAGCTCCGGTGTATAAGGTCGCGGAGAGCCAGTCGTTTCCCCCGCCCTTCTCTTATGTGTATGTGCGCGCGTGGTAGTATTTGAATTTGCTCCTTTTTCCTACGTACGCGCGCCTGTGTACACACAGAGAAGAGAGAGACGCACGCTCTTATATGCATAAATACAACGGCGAAGGAGGAGCGACCGAGCGCGTGTAGCCCCGGCTATCTTTTTAATTTATTCAAACAGAAACGAGGAAGAAAAGGAAAATATTACATTTTTTATTAGCCTTCCTCCTCCCTCCCTCTGGCCTCATGCTTCTCTTCCCCCTCCGCACCGCTCGACTCGAAAATTACGAGAGAGCACACTTAAATTAGTATGGGGATATCAGTTTCGTAAGAACACGTGTATACAAGAGCGAGCGGGAGAGAGAGAGAGAGAGAGAGAGAGAGAGTAAGATACACAACGAAAGACAGTATAAGACGGAGAAGCAAGCAAACGAGAGAGAGAAATTTTTCCAAAGATAAGGAAGGTAAGGAGTGTGCGAGAGAGAGAAACCTCTCTCTCTCTCTGTATATACACACTCGGCGAGGGCGAGATAGAGGCGGCAGCGGAGGCGGAGGAGGAGAGAGAAGAAGAGAAGCGAGGCTCCTCGTACCTCTTCCCTCCCTCCCTCTCTCTCTCTCTCTCTCTCTCTCTCTCTCTCTCTCTCTTCGTCTGCGGAGGAAACATTTGCGCTCTCGGAGCCGAGGCGAATATATTTAAATAAGCCGGTATAAATATAATTTGTTGGCGAAGGGGCGGGCTCCGCCGCCGCCGCTTCGACTCGGCTCGCCGTCGCCGCAGCCGCCGCCGCCGCGACGTAACTCGTTAAAATATCTACGCTATACAGCCGCGAATATATTTTAATATTTCGGAATACATTAAAGTTTATCGCTGTCGCTCCGGCCGCCCCCGCGAAACCCTCCTCTCTCTCTCTCTCTCACCCTCGCACTACTTCTATATACCTCCGGCTTCCGCGCCGCCACCGCGTTCCTCTCCGTCGGACTCTCAAATGACCTCGGAACGAGCGCTTCTTCGAATATTTTATCAAACTTTGCACTTTATGCCGCGCGCACATTGTATATTTCTCGCGCGCGCCGCTCGCTCGCTCGCTGTGAGGTAGTGGGTAGGTGGAGCAAGAAAAAAAGGAGCAGAGCGCGCGCCGAACAAGGAAGAAAGTTTCTCTCGCCGCCGACGACGACGACGACGACGACGCTGTACCTACTGTAATCTCTTAAAGGGACTTTCGGACTTGTCGCTGTGGTGGGTAGGAAGCCAGGCACAGGCTCTGTACGACACTTTGCGGCCCGACGCGGAGAATTTTATAGATTGCGTTATTGTTGGGCTTTGCACCTGCATGTACGCGCGAGCTTTCAACATTCTCCTTTTTTTTCCTGCGTCTTTCGTCTATTATGCAACGAGGTTTTTTTTTCTTACCTCCTTTCCGCTTTAAATTCGCGGTTCATAAGTTGAATCTTATTAGGCGACTTGTTAGAAAATGCAAATTCGATTTTGTTTGATAAAAGAATTTCATTTCGATGCTGGGGAGAAAGAACGGAACGGGAGGGGGGAGGAAAAGAGGAGAAGTTCTCGTGAGACTAAAATTCATCCTTGTATAAATTAAAATCTTATGTATTCTAGCGTTTACTTATGTAGAAAAAAAAAGGAGAAGGTAAAATAAATTCCGTCTCGCGTATAACGCAGAAGTGAAAAATTACCGGAGAGCGAGGGGGGGGGGCAGAGTTAAATTTATAATGTAAATTTCCTTAACGTTCCCATTAATAAGAAAGAATTTCTATAATAAAACCAGAGGCCGCTGCTCTCCCTCTCTCTCGTTCTCGTAATGCGAAGAAAAATGTTTAGCCCGGCAGTGAGCGAAATTCGCCCGAGCATAAAAGTTTTCACCTTTGCTCGTTATGTGCTCGGGCGATAATTCATATCTCGTTTCGTAAACTCTCGTGGCTCGTGCGTATATAAGACACGGGATCCAAAGTCAAAAATAAACAGGCGCGAGTTGCGCGGAAACTGCTACACTCAGCGAGAGGAGATAGATCTATCGATATTGGAAAATGGGAAAAGAGGACTGATTTATAGCGCACGAGATACACATATGCGAGCGCGTGCGCTCTCACTGGCTCTCTCTCCCCGTAGAGCGGCTGATTAAAATCTCGGAAAATGAAATCTCGCAATTTATTAACTTTTGAGATTCTTTTTCAAGTGCAGCGCACGTGCGCCTATATCTCGACGACGAAATAAAGCCATCTAGCGTCGAAACATTTGACATGCGGCATGCACACGCACATATTGAACTGCTTAATCATATGCGTCGCTCTCCTCGACGTTGTTGCCATATATATTATACTTGTATATGTTATATGTGTACACTTCGCCCACTCGATTTCTCTCTCTCTCTCAGCGCCGGGGCGGCTTCAATTGGAAAAAAGTTTTTAATTTAAAATATAAGCCGACCGCGCGCGAGTGGCCGGGCGGTGACTACTTGCTATACGCGCTCGTAAATCAGCGAGGAAAATAATTAAAATTTTTCCTTATCGCGTGAACGCAAAGGCTCGTCGCGTCAAATTAGCCGGCGCGTGCACACCTACTTATACATTGCACTCTAACGTTCATACACACTCACACATACACGTATACTCGCACATATATACAGCAGGCACGACTGCCAAGCAGGGCTTTTTAAAATTTGCATTTAAAAAATTTTTTTATTATTACCGCGGGAGAGCGGCGGCCGCGGAGAGCAAGAGAGAGAGAGAGAGAGGGCATTGCGGACTAAAAGTTTTAAAACCCGGCAATAAAAAGGCGCTCCAAGTGCTTTTTACGATAAGTTTAACTATGCAGTTCGTCACTACTTAAAATATATTGCTACAGCTAAATTTCATATTCCGCGTTATCGCGCGCGGCGCACTGCACAGCGCGAGCTGCGGCGGCGGCGGCGGCTCGGCGCGCCGAACCCACCGCAGAGACCGCGCGCGCGCGCGCCAGCTCCCCGAACGAGGGAGAGAAAGAAACCGCGAACGAGGTTAGTTTGCGGGCACAAAGAAAACACTCGGCAAAACTCCTAATTATAAAACATTTCGTCAACTTATTCAGCCGCGCGGAGAAAAATCTGTGTGTTTTGTGAGTCGGGCAGGCGCGCGGCGGTGCGAGTTTGCGATTTAAATAATTGCTACTTTGACAGGAACCCGATTAGCATCGATTGCGAAACGCTCGCGTTCTTTCGCCGCCGCCGCCGCGCATTAGGCGGCCCGTTACAGTCTTTTATATACACTCTCCGATCGTCGCGTGTTCCTTCTTTCTCGTCTCGTAATCGTTATGGTGCCGCTGTTTACGGCTGAGTCAACGACCGAGCGCCAGCGCATCGACAATATGTTAAACACCGGCGCTAAAGAGCAAAGCCGCCTCGGAAATAGACGCGAGCGTGCGCTCGCGTAAGGCGCCGGCGGCGGCTGCGGGGGTGCCGGCAAAAGCGTGCGTATATATAAGAAGAAAATAGAGAAACCAGGGGGGCTGCGGAGGGAGAAGAGGGGAGAGAGATCGAGTTGTCTTCGCGTGAGGGGAGGCAGAAAAGTTTGCCTAACGGTAAAGCGATGAGTTAACATTAATATATTCCGTCTGAAAGTTTTTATAATATTCTTGGGCATTGTCTGGCGGCGGAACAATAAAACCGCTGTTCCCGTTTACGACGGGCGATTTTTCAGCGACTCGCTGAAACGAGGCGAAGCGCCAAGCCATTCTGAACTGTGTTGTGTGTGCGAGTGAGAGTGAGACGACGCGCGATGCTCGGCAGTTGTACAGAGAAAAAGGAGAACAGAGTCAAGGAGGAGAATCAAAGAAGATAAGACTAGAGAGAGAGAGAGAGAGACGTACGTGTGTGTGTGTGTACGTACATAAAAAGCCAACCCGCGCGCGCGAGAAACTCGTTGAATTTAGCTGAAAGATTAGGCGGGCGAAGGGATAGCGCCTTGTCTCTATATCTCTCCCTCACACAATTCATTACTTTGTAAAACTCGCAAGAGGTTACACATACACGCGCACACGCGTGTATCATATACACACATAATATACGTGTACGCGCAGCGCTCTATTTAATCTTACAACAAAAGACCGAAAAAATTATATAAACGGAGGTATAGCGAGCGACCGAGCCAGAGAGCAAAGAAAGTAACGATCGTTGCTTTGCATTTTACTCGACACTTTTCATTTTACGACGATTGTTTTTGTTATGGTAGTTGTTGGGAAACGCCAGCGTCGACTCCAGTCGGTCCCCCACGCGTACCCACCCCTCCCCCCCTCCTGGCCGTCCTGTTTAATTTGCCAAATTGATAGTTATGAACCAAAGTATAAGACGTAAACAAACAGAAATATATATTTTAAAGTTGTAACGAGAGGAAAGAGAGAAATGAGGCTGATTTTTCTTATTTTCATATATAATTCACGGCGTCTGGCCCGAGACGAAATTATTTACTCTCTAAACTGCCGGGGGAATTTTTCTCGGAGGCCGCGGGGCTGCAGCGCTCGCTCGGCGGGGCAAGGCAAAATCGGAAATAAGGAAATAAACATTAAATAAATCTCGATTTTACGATGGATTCTTGAAATTGGCAACGCTGCGTCGAGCCGCAGCAGCAGCAGCAACGACGACGGCGGCGTCGACGGCGGTTCGTTATTAAGGGGAACCCGCGGGAGGGGTGGGAACGCGAGAGCGAAAGAGAGAGAATCAGAGGGAAAGAGGGGAAAATGAGCAAGTGCGAGCGAGAGAGCGAAGGCGAAGGAGGAGGAGGGGGAATTAAAAGTAAACACGTCGAGAGCTACGGGTTCTTCTGGTTAAAGTAATTACGTGCCACGCCAGCTGCCGCGGACTTTAAATTATAGAAATTATAAAACGCACCAAGAAATGTCCTAACTCTTTTTCCTTTGCTTCGCGCTCTTTTTTCTCTCCCCCCCCCCCCCTCTCTCTCTCTTGCGGCGTACTACTACTTGCTGTTTTTCCAACCACAAGAGTTCTCTATTCCGTCGTCACTCGGTTCCTCGACGCTCGACTACGTGTATATACACTTACATCAAAGTGAAATTTATCTTTACGCGGCGCGGCTACGGCATTTTTTCCGCGAAAACGGCGGCAGCCCTCGTTAAACGACATGATAGAGAAAGAGAGAGGGAGNNNGAGAGAGAGAGGGCGGAAAGGAGTGAGAGAGATAGAGAAAGTGGAAGGGAAAAGCATTGGGCCGTCTTTGCGAAAGTTCGTATCTCTGGCAGAGCTGCTTTTTTTCTCTCTCCCTGTTCTCTCTCGTCTTTCTACCCGCCCAGCGAGGAGAAAAATTACCGCCGATAAGATTGATAACCGTGGCCCCGGTCCGCATCAACGCATGACAATGTAATATTTGTAAAGGAGGGAGCCTTGAAAGGCACAATATATCGTATTTATAAACAGCCTTTAATAACGAAAGAAGACGAAGAAGAAGAGGAGGAAAAAGAGAGGGAAGGAGGCTCGCTACAAAGCGAAGAAGCGCGGCAGGTGTATCGGTCGTTACACACAGCCAAAGAGAAAGAAAGAAAGAAAGAGAGAGAGAGAGAGAGAGAGAGAGAGAGAGAGAGAGAGAGAGAGATAGAGTACACGAACGAATGGAACAAAATGTGCGAGCGTGCGCGCACCTTCAATGTATATATATATGTACCCGTTCGTCTCTCTCTCACACTCTTATACACACTGCTGCATACAGCGCACCGCGAGAAATATACTAAAGGAATTTCTTAACCTTGCCAGCGCGCCGCGGCTAATGCCTTCGGCCCTCTTTGTCTCGCAGTGCCATCATTTTTCTCCGGTAATATATTTTATTGCCGTCACTCTTCCCCGGTCTCCTTCTCCCCCTCTCGTCGCCCCCCATCCTCCTCCCTGCTACCTCTTCCTCCCGTTCCTTTGCAGCAGCACACTGCGCTCCTATCTCCCTCTCTCTTTCTCTTTCCTCGCGCTCTCTTCACCCCTTTCTCGGCCTGACGTAAGAAATTCCAGCAGTGCCGCCACCCCCTACACGCTTCTCTGTCTTTCTCACTCGCGGAGCGCCGCCGCCGCCGCCGTCCTTTTCTCTCTTGTCCCTCTTTTATCTTTACCTCTTCACCCCCCTCCCGCCATCCGTCCCACTCCACTCTTTCGCGCGCGCTCTCTCTCTCACCACTCTCGTGCTCTGCTTTTCTATAAAGAAAGAGTCTAATACTGTATTTTTAATTTATAAAGAGCAACGAGAGAAGAAGCGAGCACGCGCCGGGCCAATGAAAGTGTGCGCTTGTAGCAAAAAAAAAGAAGCGAGAAACGAGTGGAGGAGAGGAGGAAGAGAGCGAGAATGAGCCGGAAAAGTGGAGGGGAAGGGGGATGAGAGAAAAAATTAAAGTAAGTCGTAGTTTTTATGCGCGGAGAATTATAATTTCAAAAAAATCGCCTTAATATCTCGAGTGGAGAATTAGCTCTAGCTTAAAATTACAGAATACACAGTTTTTTCGCTTTACTCCTTTTTCACCCTGTTCTCCTCCCCCCCCCCTCCTCGCACCCTCCTCGCCGCTTTTTTTTCATCTCAATTCCTCCTTCACAATCTCATCTGACTGAAGTCCTGCTTCTCCCTCTCTCATTCTCTCTTTCTCCCTCTCTCTCTCATTTCTATTTTAATTCTTCATCTTTATTCTCCTCCTCTTTTTTCCTATCCTTCTCTCTCCTTCCTCCGCGCTTTATTCTCTTCCTCTCATAAAATAAAATAGTTTCTCTCTTTTCCTCATCCTCCTCTGCCCCCCCCCTCTTGTACTTTACTCTTATTCCCATCTCGCTTCTTTTCGTTCTGCCGCTGAGAGACTTTATTATACGTTCTCTCTCTCTCTCGCTCTCTCTCTTTCTCTCTCGTTTCGTTTCTGTCCCCCCGCGCTCGCTCTATTTTTCTCCATCTCGCCGGCGTATAGCCGAGGAACGGGGCAGAAGGAGAAGGAGAAGGAGGAGAGAGAGATATATATACACGCGCAGCGAGCGGCGGAGCGACGAGGACGCGAATATAATTGTATCTAAATTATAATATACAAATAATAACAGCTATAACGGCAGTCTGACGCCAGTACAGCCGGACGAGAAAGTTTCTCTCGACGCGGCTGGCCTTCAAGGCCATAACACCACATCGCACAGCCCGAGAGAGAGAATATAGCAGCCGCGGAGACGCCCCGCTGGCATTCCGCGCTCTCTGTCGCGCGCTCGCTCTTTCCGATCGTCATTTTCCTCGACTCTCTCTCTCTCTCATCGAAAAAAGGAACGCATGTATATATGACGAAAACGAGGCATGCTGAATTATTCCTCGTTCCGCGCGTCTATCTTGGACCTCTCTCGGCATGCGCGACGAAAAAAGATAAATAATTGCGGGAGAGAGAGATGGCATTCGTTCCGCACGAGGCATCAATCATATATACACGCGCGCCCGTCTATATCACGGCGCGTTTTATTCGAGAGCTTGCGAAAAAATATCCGTCTCTGTCTTTTTTCTCTCTCTCTCTCTCTCTCGCTCACTCTCTCGCTTACTCTCTCCCCCACGTGTATATACACACGAGCCTCTGTGTTCGGCTCGCGCGCACTTATATATAGTTACATGTATATAAACGCGCGAGCGCGGGCTCGCGGGGCGCATATAAAAAGCATAACGACTTCAAAGATAAATTCCTCCCAGGCACAAGACCCCCACCCCCTACCTGGAATTCAACTCGCGAGAGAGGAGAGGAGAAGAAAAATAAGCTTGGAAAGAGTAATAATAAAGAAATATGTTTCTCTTCAGTCAGAGGCCCGTGGAGCCACCCCTCAGCAAGCGAGAGAGAGAAAGAGTATGAGAGACTTGGCCTCCGCTCCGTGAGCCCACGTACAAACACACGTAGAGAGAGAGAGACAAAGACGGACTCTCGTCCAGGTCTTTCTTTCTCTTTCCTTCTCCTTCGTCGTCCGCCGCGAAAGAGCGCGTTATCTCACGTCGAAACCACCTGGCGCACGGGGGGCGAAGACAAAACTAATTGTCAATTTTACTTTTCTCCGGCTCTCTCTCTCTCTTTCTTCTTTCCTTCCTTTCCTTCCTTCCGTTTATACACACTCACACTTAGCCGCCACGAGGCTGCTCCCGTCGGCGCTGCTGCTTCTTCCACCTTCTCCTCCTCCTCCTCTCCTTCTTCTTTTGCTCGTATCTATTATGTCTGTGTGCTCTTTCTTTCTCACTCGCGCGAGCGCAGGCTTTTACAAACGCGCCTGCAGAAACATAATGAATGTTTTAAATTTTCTAAAGTGCACTTTAAATTTCTTTCGGATGAGGCATCCCTCCCTTCTTTTTCCCTCTCCCTCTCTCCCGCGGAAAACTAATAAGAGACATTTTTCTCAGACCACCTCGCATGCGCGCTCGCTCTCTCTCTCTCGCGCAAGACGCATTATACAAATTTAATAGTCCTCGTAAAACGTTATGCTTATTTTTTGCACCGGCCGACTGCAATTCCTATTTTGCATAATGCCTTTTCTTTCGACTTATTATATGCTATTTTTGTCTAGGTACTTAAAAGCTCTCCCCGCGCGCTGCTTCGGGAAAAATAACGAGTAATAACCATTGTCTGAAAATCCCAAAATTATAACAGTGAGCGGCTCGAAATTGCTATTCTCTTTCTTCCATTCTTTCTCCCGGCAACGGGTTTGCGAAACATTTCGCGCTGTCTGAGACCACGTGAAAGAGTCGGATAATTATCTCGGCCAATCAGGTTTAATACGACGCTGTAAATATTTATTTGGCACGTGTTTTCTAGTGCGAAGGAATGCGAGAATGTGATTTCGTTGAGATATGGCCGATGTTCCACCGCCAAAATAAACACGCGTCCGGTAATATATATGTGAATGGTTCAAAGTCCGCGACTATAGACGCACGGGATACATCTTTCTTTCCTTTTTATCCCCGATCGGTTGTACTATACTACTACTACTACTTGCCTGCTTAAGATTCAGATTTTTGAGAAATAGCTATATGCAGATTCGGTGGTAAAAGTTTCTATTTTGGAATTTGTATTATATAGCCTCGTCGAACAATGATGAATGCGTAAAAAGTTCTCTACGCGCGCGTTCATTCACCGTGAATCACACACTAACACTTCCACATAGGAAAGAAATCGAGGAAAGGAGAGTCTAAAAGAGAGAAAAAAGGATAGGTTTCCTTAAACCGGTTACAGAAAAAACATACCTGTCTTTAAAGACGTCTAAACGCTATATACCACCAGCGCACGAGTACACAGACACACAGATATATACACTCCGGGAGTCTTTGACTCCGTTCGAAAAAAGACGTGTTAATGTATTTTTGTTTAGCGAACAGACCGCGGCCTGAAATTTCAGCCTATCTCGCGTTCTTTGAATTTCGTTCGTTATAAAAGGAACCTCTTTGCGCACGCATACGTATATATGAACGACGAGGAGCGGCTGAGAAAAGGCGGGCGGGGGCGAGGAACAATAAAGATAAAGCAAAAAGAAGAGCGGCAAAAGATAAATAGGCGGGCGAACGATAGCGACGAACGAGCGAGCGAGCTATATATATATAAAAATATACGTATACCTATATACAGACAAAAAGACGAAGAGAGGAGTGAGCGTAGATGATATGTATGTATATAGTGTGGAGGCGATAAAAAAGAAGGCAGTAAAAAAGTTCATTAAAAATAAACATAATTTAAAATTCCTGCTCATATGGGTTGAAGGACGATTGGATTTCCGAGCGCGTGCGGAACTGCGGAAGCCCGAGCCTCGAGCGACGTCGGGACGAGAGTGCACCGCATGAAACACCTTCATTTTCCTTGGCTCCCGCTTCCACTCGCACATACACAAACACACACACACACACACACACGTACTCTCGACACGCGCCTCTAGTCGCCACACCGGCGCAGCTCCCGTCCCCTTTCTCTCTGTCTTCTTCCCCTCCTGCCACTGTTATACACCTACCTCACTCGCTGAGCGAGCCCGCGTGCGCACGTACCTCTCTCATGATCGATTCCCTTCCTTGTAATTCACCCAATTACACTGGGACAATTACTTGTATAAAACAGACTAATTGACAGTTAGACCGATTAAATCTCGGGATGGACACTCTGCTGTCTCTCTCTCTCTCTCTCTCGTTCTCCCCCTCTGTGACATTACCGCAGCGGGAGAGCGTGCATGCGCGCAGAATCCCCCTTCTTTGCTTCTTCGCCTATTTTATATACTCTATACCTGTCTCGATCACCGTACCATCGTTCCGCTTCCTTTTTCTTTTGTTCTTTCCTTCATATGGATGTGCGATTTTTTACGACTACGTCGGGTGATTTGTTCACTATCGAAATTTTAGTACCAATAATAATGATATGCGCGGAGGCGAGAAAAGGGAAATATAAGGTTTACATACGAGCGCATTTCACGGTTTGACAGAAAAATTGTGTGAACAAATTATACTATCTTGATAATGTAGAACATTATATAACATTACTTAATGGTAATTTATGCACATTGTGGGAATTAATTAAACGCCGCTCGCTCGCTCGCTCGCTCGCGCGCGCACACATGTAATAATGTACATTTAAAAAAACTTTATCGCCGTACGCGCTGCGGGTGTGCTTACAGTTATACTTTACAATATTTAAAGCTTCTATATTATAATATTTAAATTCTTTAAAAACTCGGTTTTCCAGTTTAGACGGAAAAAATGCTCATTAAAATTATCATATATCCTTAGTCGACTATATGAATACGAATAATAATAATAATGGTCCGTGTGTATGTATGTATATTCTTTCAGGAAAATTCTTTTTCATTTCAAGAGTATCTGCGACCCGTACGACCCATAATTTTACGTTTTTCCGGTATTTTAATATTTTTATGAACTTAAACGATTGCATGAATTCATATACATGTTTATATTTATCTACATTAACCTTTTTCATACTGTAAACTCTGGCTCATTTTGTTCGATACTTTATCGACCGCCCCATCTCTTCTTCTTTTTTTTTATTATTATTATCAACATTATTCTTCACTTGAACGCACACGACTATTTCCGCCCGCGTCTCAAATATTTTCACTCGATTGTTCTGGGAAAAACGGAGAAGGCGGAGCGGAGAGACTAATACAAACTTCGACTTGAGAAAGCCGGGCGTGTTTGTTATTACGTGTATATATATATATATACACACACATTACACACAGATAGAGAAAAAAGACGCGGGAGAGGACTATTAAAATAAATCGACGTCGTCGCGCGAGCGCACGCGTAAACTCTTTTTCCGTTCGAATGAGCGCGCCCAAGTTTCGGTCCATATTATACGCAGCCCGCGTACACGCACATATACGCGACAAAACATATATATATATACACAATGACGTGGTGAACGGAAAAAAAGTGCAAAGCCCCACCCCCGTACATATATATGCACACGGTATTTTAAAACGCAAATTTGTAAAAATTACAGTAAAAAAAAGGCAAGCGCGCGCAAGGCGGGCACACACTCACACGTATATATATGTGTATACGTATACGAGGGCACCGAACGCTCAGATAACGGTTATAGTGCACTTGTCACAGAGCTCGCGAGCGCGCGCGCAGAGGGTAATACATATACACAGGAGGCATTCTGTTGAGCGAGCCAATAATTATTGTTTTTACGCGGTAGCAGCGGACTGCAATTAAAAAGTGTTTATTTATTCAGGCCCGGCTTTTTAGCATGCGCTCGCGCTCTCTCTCTCTCTCTCTCTCTCTCTATCGCAGCGGCAGCAGCTCCCCTTTCGTCGACGCGCTCGCCCGCCCGGCCGCGTTTACGCCGATCACAAACAGAGCGCGAGAGCGAGTATGCAGGCAAAATCCAGCGGCGGCAGTGCGCGGGGCTACGATTTTTTAGCTTAAACAAAGTGTTGCTTTCCAATTTTTACCGGACGATGCGCGACGCGGGGGGGCGGGGAGAGTGGGAGAGTGAGTGGCGAACGCGAAAAAAAAATTATTTACGCCGACGCGACGATAAAAATTGTCGACGCATGTGAAATCGAGCGGCGATAAACCGCTGACGCTGGTAATAAGGAAAACTAAAAAAATATGAAAAAAAAAAAAAAAAAAACATGAAAAAGAAAAAATTTCTCGTGCTCGTGTTATATATACACACACATGTGTGTAATATAAATATATATTATACGCGTACGTGCGGGTTGCGCGAAAAAGGGGATAAATGCGCGATGTGTATAATATATAGAAAAAAAATACACATTACCAGGAACGAGCGAGCGAGCCGAGAGAGTACGTAAATATTTCTGCATCCCCATATAGATTTTTTTTTATCGCTGTACAATTCTTATAATTGTATAATTGAATACATGTAATAACCGACGACGTATATATACGTTGGTGCGACGACTGAAATACCCAGACACACGCAGACACAGAGCGCGCGCGCGCGCGCTTCTGTATTTACCCGTGACGTTATCTCGTGGCGTGATTTATTATTTATTAGCGAGATAACTTTTATTATTGTAACCCCGGCGCTTTTATAAAAATACCGCGTATATAGCGCGGGTGATATTGCAGACGAGTTAGCCGGCTGCCGGGCAGGAAAAAAAGGCCATCAGCGTGGCAAAAAACAAAGCCAAACGGGTGGTGGTGCGCGACACGTGCGACTAAAGAGAGAAAGGGGGAATCGCTCGTCCCTAATTTTGGGCCCGCGAACGCGGCACTCTTCTTCGACGCGTACCCGAACAGCCGGTAATATACACGCAGGGATACGCTGGTATATAGACGAGGAAGAGGACGCTGCCGTGGGTATATAATATGGATAGGAAGAAGATGAGCGCTCGCGCGTATAAGAATAATATACGAATGCGCGCGCGATAATAAAATAAAAATCCCGAGAGATAACGAGCCCCGAGTTCCATCTCTCTTTGTGTCTGTCTCTCAGCGTGCGCTCGAGTCGCTTGCAAAACAAATCGCGTTCGGCTTTTATATTATACACGCGGCACACATATAGGCGCACTCGACGCCGCACTATGTTTACACAAGACTTATGCAACGAGCTCGCTTCTCTCTCATTCTCTCTGTCTCTCGCATATTGTTATTATCATTTAGTATATATGCCGATTTATTAGTCTTATTATACAATTTCGCGAGTCCCGGAAAATTACCGCGAGAAGCTCGTTTGCTATGCCTTCGTATATACATCATAATATAGTCGTACGCCGCGCGCACGTCACGGCGCTCGCGAGTGGCTTATTTCGCAATTTTATTCCGAATAGACTAGTTTCGCGCTCGTTCTCCCCCCCTCTCTCTCTCTCTCTCTTTATCGGTAACGTCATTGTCGCCTTAATGAATATCTATACTTTATTTTATACTTTATATTCTATAATTCACTCTCGTTCGCGCATAACACGCGAGGCTCGTCGCTCGCGCAAGAGAAAATGTGATATATATCGTAGCGGGCACGTATTATGAACCTCTCTCCTGTTCTCTGACGCGCTAGCTCGCTCGCTAGCGCGAGTAATAATTTCATTAATTTTTATTATAATTGCCCGAGTGTAATTAGATGAATGTCAGGACGGTAAATCCCAAATGCAACTAGCGTACATAATAATACGATGCGCGTACAATATTCAGGCGCGCGGTGTACGCGCGCACGCGTGTCTATATCGTATACATATACACACACATCCATATATATGTATTTGCAGCACGCAGACTCTCTGACGCGCGCACGTGTGCGAGAGGCGAAAGAGCGGGCGAGCGAGCTTGCCGCGCTCTCCCCGAGATATCGCGTGTGTTTATCATTATTTATGTGCACGCACGAAATGGGATGGATTCGACATAGAAACAATGGAATTTACAATAATTCGCGTTGTAAAGCATCGCGAGAGCCGCGCTACGCCGCCGTATATGTAGGATATGTAACCCTGTGCAGCGCTGTCATCTAGCTACTGTACTTCGTGACGGCGTTTCCTAGCCTTCCACTGTACATATCATATATACACACACACAGATGTATACACATCCGCGATCAAATCGCAGCGACTGATGCACCGAGAGTTTTCCACTCATATCCGAGAGAGAGAGGGACAGAGAAAGAGAGTGAGAGATTTTCTACACTCATTATCAGCGATAAATGTTAATGCTCTCGAAACTGGAATGGCATTTCCAACAATTTCAATAATTAATACTTGTATATTCACTTGATGGCGATACCACCGACAGAGAGAGAGAGTGAGCATGGGAGTGAGTGAGAGGGACGGAGAGAAAGAGCAGGCAGAAGCGCACGAGTGCACATAACAATGGAATCTCGTCGAGCCCGCACTGCACACGGACACACACATGTGCACTAACACTTGGCGCCTGTGCCGTGAGTTCAATATAGAAATTCCGGGAGTAGTTGGCCGGGCCCTGATTATTAATTACTTATAACAATCGCGTCAATTAATCGTTTAGGCGTGCGAGCTCGCACGCTCACCGTGTATATACGCACACGTTCACACGTATATATATAGAGAGAGAGAAAAGAGAGGGAGAGTCGGGGAAAACATCCGCGACGAAACACGCGCGTCACGTGCGGGCTTGTTTGCAGACTGATTTTCGCGCGCTCGCGCAGTGATAAGCGATCTCTCGTCCGAAATCGACTGCACCGCGTTTGGCTATTACATGCATGCTCTCGTTCTCGTATATATATTTTCGCTCTGAGTTGGCTCCCTCTCTCTCTCTCTCTCGCTTCTTCCGTCTTTTTCTCTCTCCCGTTCCCGCGGCCAAGCGAACTATTGCGAGGCCGATGGGGAGAGGAATGGGGAGGTTTAACTGCCGCGCCCTTAATGATATACGCGTATACATTCGGAATACGAATTCGCTATAAAAGTGTACGCCCGCGCGTGAGCGAGCGAGCGTTGATGTTCGCGTCGTATAATTTCTGATGTTCAATTTTCTTTTATTAAACACAAGGCTGTATTCAAATTCGCTGCGCATTATTGTTACATATATTGTAATTCAAAAATATTGCGCGCGAGTTATACGGCCGGATGATAAATAATTTAAGCGCCCGCGCTGGCATATGTAGATGCGCAGGCACGCGCGGAGCTCTGATTCAAATTTTAATTTTATACGGAGCTATAAAAGTATAGGTTATTTCGCGAGGAGATCCGCGAGCGAGTGAGCGCGCGATGGGATCCCTAAACGATATTAATTATTATTAGCTTATTAAAACATTCATATTTCTAATAACTATGTAACGATTAATGACAATGAGGGAAGAGCGCGCGCGGTTAAATTATCATTCGAGCCGCTCGAATTATTAATTAGCTTCTGCAAATTTTGACGACTGCGGCTTGCGCGTTCCTCGTTTTATATATATATATAATAAATACGCGTGCGTGCTGGGTTTGCGATTATATATTTATCGAAATTACAAACTCCGCGAGTGGAGGAGAGAAAAGAAATATAATAACAATAACGTGGATAAAAGTCGGTCGCCAGGTTCTATTTTTAAAAACAGAGAAAGGAGCTTTCATCCGCAATTCCTAACGAGAATAACTAACTGAAAGGGACAATTTATTTCAGCGCGAGCGCGTGCGCGAGCCGCCCGCACGGGTTTTACAATACACAATAAAATTATGACGTTAAATAAGAAGCGAAAGAGGAGGAGGAGGAGAAAGGGGGGCAAAAAAGAAGAGAGTGAGAGGGAGGGTAGAAAGAAAAAGACGAGGAAGAATTAAGTTTTACCGACGCACGTCCCCTTAAATTTCGTCCACGCACATATGTATTTTTACGAGAATGCTTAAGTGCGCGGAAAACAATAGACAGAGAGAGAGAGTCGGCGGCTGGGCGGGCGGCGGGAACACGGGGGGAGAGAGCGGCGGCGGAGGAGGAGGAGGAGGAAGGAGAAAGAGCGCGCGCGGAAAAGGTGGAATTCGCGACTGAGAGAGAGAGAGAGAGCGCGATCGAAACGAGGCGCGCGCTACGGCTCTATATACCATGCCAGAGCGAGAAAGGCATACAGAGAGAAAGAGGGGGAGAGAGAGCGAAAGAGAAAGAGAGAGAGAACGGCGTATGGCGACTGGTAACGACGTGGGCGGGCGGCACGGGGAGGACGTGAGGTTAGAATAAATAAAGCGATAAAATATAATATTACATCGCATTGCGACTGGCTGCCTGCGCGCGCTCGCCGTATATTCCAGGGTGCATTGGCCTCACAAATACTCGGCCTTCAGACGACGCACTCAAACACACGTACACATATATACATACATATATATATACGCAGCGAGCAGCAGCGCTCGCTCTTGTATACACACACACACACACATACGCACGCACGCCCGCACACATACGCTTTAAGCGACTCGACGCCAAATAACTCGCGCGCGCGCGCTACTCATCATACACATTTGCTCCCCACCTTTTATTTTCTCAAGTCTTTCTTCTTTTGTAATAAGAGAGAGAGAGAGAAAAAAAAGAATATATATAATGTATACACGCACCGAGGTATACGGGGCTCTCGCGCATATAAGCCCTCGTATACAAACAGCCGAGCGCTGCGGGATCTTCTTACGTATTCGAAAGAGAGCGAGCGCTTCCGATCCGCATTGTAAATTTTCCCGGCTCACTCCGCGAGCGGAGCGGATATATAAAATCGAGGATTACTATACGGTGGGTGGGGAGAGAAAGAGAGAGAGAGAGCGGCTCGCGATCTGTCGACTAAACTTTTGTCAATGATTTATCGCGACTTTCGCCTTTATAATTCAGCCGCGTCTCGCGGAATTTTTGAAATATACGGCCGAGGCTTCCTCCCCCCCGCCCGGCTGCCATTTGAATATACGTCAAATAGAGTAAAGGAGGCGGAGGAACGCGTCTCGAAAAACTTTCGTTCGGATGTACTTATATACATACGCGTGCGCGCGCCCGCCTCGGTATAAATCAAAGCCCGCCGGCCGCTTGACGAATTAAATTCTCATGCGCGACGTCTTCTTTCTCAAAGCAAAAATCCACGTGTGTTTTACGTGCACGTTTTTGGCCGCATTTATTATTTTTTTTTTTCACTTCTTTTTTTTTTTTGCGAAAACGCGTTATTATAGAGAACGAAGACGACGACGACGACGACGACGACGGCTTTTAATCTACGGAAATAACAAACTTCGAAGCCGAATATAGAAAGATTCTCGTCGTTACAGTAGGCTCTAGAATATAGCATGCAAATGCGACGCACGCGCTAGCGCGCTCCATTTAAATGAAAGGCAGATCGCGTTTTTGGGAAACAGAGCATTTCTTAGCGCACAAGTCCTTTCTTTTATGCTTTCTCGCCGGCGCCACTCGCGCGAGGGCAAAGGAATTATCGGAAACTCTATAGTAGTGTGCGGCACGCACTTCCCGATGCCTCCTGTCAACTCTCTACTATCGGCGAATTTCCATAAGTGTGAGTCAACGGTTATGTATACGCGTGCTATGGTAGACGCCAGCTCAGCATTCGATTATTAAAAGGCCTGAGCTTATGTCCATCGTCTAAAAAACGTAATATGCAAACACACACGCACACATATTTACAATTAATATATAGTAAAAAACAAAAGCGGATGTACACTTTGATACATATAACAGCCGAATGTCGGAAGTGCACAAATAACGAGGGCGCGAGGAGCTATATAACAAAACGGTTTCAACCGGGGCAGATGTACGCGCGGCGGTCCGCCAACCCCCTCGTGCACCTTTCCACGAAAGCAAGTGAGAAGGGCGCAGCACGCGGCTATGTCTATGTGTATGTGTGTGTGTATATGTATACACGCATCTTTTATTGCGATCTCTTATCTCGGACGCCTTATCTCGGAAATTTTATTCTTCTTTTTCGTCGCGTAGGTCGTATAGCTCCGACGCCGCCGCCGCCGCAGCGTTACACGCTTCCGTTATCTCATTCGCGCATAGCTATTTTATTCTATTTCCATGCACAAGCGCGAGAGAAAGAGGCTCAAACATTTCGTATACGTCTTTCATAAGCGCTCGCCTTCCACTCGCTCGTTTATCATCGCTCTCTCGTCCATTCTTTTTCTGCCCGTCTCAGCTTAGGCTCGCTCGTATATACCTCGCTTGATTAATGCAATCATTACGCTGTCGTTCCTCTCGCTCCTTCTTCTTCGTCTCCTTTTCTTTCTGCCTCCCTCTCTCATCCGCTGCTCTCTTCTTGCTTTCGCGCGTGCGCTCTTTTTCGCATCAGCCCTCTTTGTTGCGGGCTTATAGCAGCACGCGCGCCGCGGTCGACGGGGATTTCAAAATTCGCGCCGAAACCGCGCTGCCGCGAAAATTTCCGCATGCAGCCGATAATAAATTTGTGTTCTAATTTTTGGCATAATAGAGATAAATATACGCTCGCTTGTTTGTACTATCCTAATTAGCGGCTTTTTTCGCGCTTTTGTCCGACCAAGCTTATATATACGCCGCTGCTGCGCGCCTCATAAAAATTCATAACTTACTTGCGATGACATCGTATAAAACAGACAGACATGTACAACCTCTTTTGTATACGGCAACTCACCTGCAACAGAAACAAAGAAAGCGCAATTAATAATTGAGTCCGCTATAAATATAGATCTTACAATGACACACACACGCACATACGACATTAAATTATATTCACAGAATCTCCACTTTCCGTATAAATAATTCAACCTAAGCCTTTACAAACTAGCTTATATTGAGTATTGACAGGCCCGCGTTGTCGGCAAAACAAAGTAGAATGTAGCTGCAAAATGTAGAATAAATGTATAGACCTACTCCTTCCCCTTCCCCTTCCCTTCTTTTCTTCAAGAACCGTGTGTG
>JAPYZO010005258.1:0-10422 GCA_030522905.1 Torymus flavipes | reverse complement strand
AGGAATCAACATTTTCAAATTATTAAAAAAAGGAATTAAAGCTCTTTCTTTCTAGTTTTAATTTCTTTTTTGAAAAATAATGTAGGACGTTCCTGGGCTAAAAATGGCTGAGGTTTGAAAAGAAGGGCTTTTTTGACATTTTCTTAAAAAGTAAGAAGTTGCTCCAAAAAAAGTAGTCCACTCGATGGACGCTGTACAACTGTGGATTTTCATTTTAGATACTATAACAAACAAGAAAAACCACACACCAAAGGTGTTCTCGAAAAAAATTTTTCAAATCGTGTTTTCGGGTTTTGTCGCCACTTTCGTGAGAATTGCACATATATACGCACAATAAAAAAGATTTTTTTACACGATTTCAATAAAAAAAAAATTTCTAGAATTTTGTTTTATTAGAATAAACGTGCCAACGTCAGAACCCATCAACTGTAGAACGTAATATTTCTGAAAATTCACAATAGCAAAGAAGAAAATATAAAAGGGGATAAAGAGACTCGTAATATCAACGGATACGTCTATTAAAGTTTTTCATTAAAACTTTATTTTCCTTAAGCAATGTTAACATCTTAAGAAGCCAAGCACCGGCAGCAGGGTATTAAAAAGTAGTCAGCTGACGTCTTGCTCAGGCCAAGTTTAACTCGAATAATTGCAATTAAAGTTCGCGAAATAGCGCGCGAGGGTGGATAGTGTGTATTTAAATGCGCTGCGTAGTAAGAGCTCGGCTCGGGTCAGAAGCGTGGCGCGCACGCTTCTCACCGGTGCACAGTTATATACGATCCCGCGTGGTTTTGAAAATTCTCCCAGCCAGGAGTTCGCAAGTTTGCACAGGACTCTAAGGAGGTCAACATTTTTCTTGATTGCGCAAACTTTTCAAGTCGAGCTCCCATCGCATAATCATAATTCAGCATTTGATTAGACTGTATTCGCAAACTAAGCTTGGAAAAATCTCATTTTCCAGTTAATCAATCAATTACCCACTTATCAAAAGAATACGCACTGGAGCTCAGCGATTTTTCGCTCCCTCCCCGTTAAAACACAAGCTCTGATATAACGTATACCGCACGCGTTTAGAGCGTGAAAATGAAACGAGCCGAATTGTCAGGGCTTTAGCCAACCTTTCTGACTTTCTTGTACCACTTTTTTCTACTCACGTAGTCCAGCGTGTAATTTTAACGATTTCCATGTATTAACCGGTCGCTCGGTCTCGAAGCCATAGGCGTCTCTCTCTTTCTCTCTACCCCCTTTCCTCTACCCGCACTCACTCTCTTTATTCGCTACGTGCTTACATTAATTAAGCGTCGAGCGCTCTCATTTTAACCTACTTTTTGATCTACGCCCCCTCCCCCCGCGCGCTTTTTATCCTCTCTCTAGCTCCGGGGCGAAAAAAAAACCAAGCTGACACTGCACTTCGCACGCTAACAATCGATACATAATAACTTTTTCCGCGGTCGTGCGTATTAAAAATATCGACGGGCTCCGACACGAGAAAATGACATTTTCGGTAGGTCGATGTGCTCATGCGCGCGCTACAGGGTATAAAACGATTTATATTCACTCTCGCGAAAATTGCGTTTCATTCGTTAATGCTTGGCGCTCGAGCAAGTGCGCGACAGCTCGTGCGTGAAGTTGAGCAAGCTCGTGCGACCTGGTAACGCGTTAATTTTCAAAAAGTTTGTAATTAGAATAAATAATGATATGAAAGCGCCAGCAAGGATTTACTCGGAAAATATTCTTTTTGTCTTTATTGTACAACGCTATACACACCTGCATTTTACAGGCCGGTGGTTTATTAAAGAATTGTTCAATTAGCATGTGACTTTCTTTGTTTTTAGTTTTTTGTTTTCAGGTGAAAAACAATTATTCGGCAAACGACAGTTGGTCCATTAATTAAGTATGAAAAATATAGACCTATATGTTTCAACCATCAATAACACATTTTCTTTAATAATTACAACTATATATTTATTACAATGAAAAAGCAGTTTATATAGGTTAAAATGGAAAGAATAAAGAGCAATTTTCAATTCTTTTTCTAAAATGGTCAGTAATATTGACTACGATGTTATAATTATGTCTGAAAGGGGCGAAACCAGATAGAGAAATAAACGTTATGTTAAATTAATTAAAGGAATGCTAGAAGTGGTCGGATGAGAGCAAGAACGTCCCATTTCAGCTCGGCTCGTAAGGTAGGACGTTCTTACTCCCATCCGACGAAATTGTTTTTTAAATTAGATTTTTTATTTCACTATCATATGCGATATACATAAATGTTTTTCCATTTAGTATAAAATTGCTAAGTAAACTAAATATGAATATTTCGTGGTTATGTAATTCTATTCTTCATCTATTAGATAGTCAAATAACGGCCGAAAACTCCTTTATTGCTTTCGATAAATTAGGCCATTTTTCTCCCTATTTTCTAACTTATGCGTCATTTTGTATAATAGATTTTACAAAGGTCGACTATTTACAATTTTAAAAGAATAATATTTTTCGTTTTTTAAAAGAGGTTAACCTATTTCTTCCCAAGCGGAGATTTTTTTATCGATTTGTTTTTTGCCTAGAGAAAATACGGAAATAATATGAAAAATTTTCCAACAGTCACTATTCCCATGTAAAAATATCTGCTTTTTTCGAATATGCAGGCAGTATTGACAATTTTCAAATAAAAAAGTTCAAAATGGTATTTTAAATGTGAATAAAAATTCAATTATTAAATATATTTGGCTTGGAAAATCGATTTTAAAATGTCCGCTTTAGAAGAAATGGGTTAGTAAAAACTACAAATTTCAATAGTTTATAGGACTAACAGTTTTAAAATAGAGCATGACAAAGGTATGAATAAATTTAATTCTATATAGTTATACAAGTTATCCAACGCTCATGCGTTGTACGACAAAGATACAAAATAATCCGAACAGCACAGCCGTTTCGGTGCGTTTAACAGTCGTGTTCAAGCGTCGAAGATTGGAGCTCGTTATCTTTTCCTTGCATATAACTTGGAATATAAATAGCAGTCCATCGGCAAAAGATGGAAAAGTCAGGCGAGTCTTGAACGGAGACGTGATTTTCTCGCTGAATAATTCAGCCCCCTCCGCCCACGCGCATCCCTCCTGGCAAGCAACTCGTCCAAAATTCATCGCCACTCGGACATAATTCAGTCCCGATCACGAGCCCCTAAACTCTCTTCCCTCCCCATTATTTATAAAATTTCCCAAAACAAAAAGTTTCGCCTGGTAGACTGCGCGAGAGTTTGCCTGTGAATCACTGAACTGCTCGCGAATGAATGATTAATTATTTGATTTCCACCGGCCCTTTCACCCTGCAATCACGCTTGCCTTTGTTTGTCGCGCGCACGCCACTGCGGCTGAATGGAAGATTAATTCGAGAAACTCGTCGAGGCTGAGTCGCGCGCGAGAACTTTTGAAATTAAAGCTTTTAAAATTTTTGTATATACATATATTCGCACAAGCCGAGCCAGGAGCAAAGAATATATCGTCTTCTACTTCTGTTTTCTGCAGTCTGAGAACAAGCGCACGCGAGAGCTCGCTGGAAGAAGAAGCGGAGGTAAAAAGAAGGAGGGTGAAGAGACACGCTCTTAAACGCTCTTTTTTAATAAAAAATCAAAATGAACGTGACAAAGCGGCTGCTGCTAAATTCGCCCCCAGTCTCTAGTCTCTTCACACGTATTCACGCCAGCAGAGTCTGATAACGCAGCCTGTTATATAGCGTGTGCGCACACGCGAGCCGAAATCAGGGGAGTCGCGCTTCCAATTTGGAATTTTTAATTGGCTCGTATATTTTCCATTTTACCTACGAAGCAAAAGGAATTTTCGTCGCGGATGAGACGTAGAGTGAAGGAGGAGCGAGAGACACGGGCGTGTTTCGTCGTTAGCTCTAATAAGCCCTATTTTCCCGGAGATGTGACCTCTCACCCCCTTCTCGGCCCAAGCTTCTCGCGCGTGTGCGACGCGAATTTCCATTACGGCACTAAACGTTAATAGCGTTGTTAAGATCGGGATCGATAACTTTGGATACGCGTAATGTACAAGGCACTTTGGCGAATGTAGCTGAATTATATATCTTGTGAATTTTTTAATCGTATATTGATGTAGTTGCAGTAAAGTTAGTAACGACTGGTATTTATATCAATATTCCAATAACAATGTTAATTCACTACATATCTGTGCTTTTCTTATTTAACTTGCTTTCTGGAAGATTATTTTTAAATTAATGCTAGATCTTCGTGTTATTAATAGGTAGCTGATGATCCTATTTCTATAAAGAAGAAATGCAAGGATCAATAAAAATTCGTAAATATAGATTTTTTGGCATAGCGTGTATAAAATTAACTTTTAATCAGTAATTATCTATAAATATAAAAATTACTGTTTAGTCAATGGAATTTGTGTTGAAGCAACCAAAATTTAGTTGTTTCAACAGAAATTCTATTGATTCTACAGCACTTTTACTGTTAAAATATGCACAACTGAAATTGCTATTGATTTAATTAAAATTCGTTTTCAACGTAAGACATGCATCTTCTAAAAATAATTAAAAACTTTTTTAACTACGAGCAATCTTTTTCAATACGACAGTGAAAACAGCTGAAAACAAAAAATAGCCGATTTTCACCATTACTTGACAGAATTTGATTTTACAAAAAAATGTGAAAAAATGTTAGTAGTTGAAGAATAAATTTTTTCACGATAGGGAAAATATAAAGTTCTCTTAAGTAGTACGGTAGTGCTTTACATATATATATGAAGACTCAATAAAAAATAGCACAGTAGCTTGTCTCACAGACGGGTTCATACCTATAGGTAAAATTAAAGCTTTCGAAAAAGACGCGCACAGATATTGGTACTGGAAGATTACTCGTCGCGAAAACGGATGGTTCCGGGTTCGATTTTCGGTCGAGAAGTACTGTGCCATTTTTTTTTATTAAGTCTTCTTACATTTATTTATTATTTACGAGTCTTCAACATTAAGGGGACGTCGGAGCCAATTACAGATTTATACCCTGACGTTTTTATTATTCTAATTTATTTTTAATTTACTTTTGTAAAATTATTGTATTCATCCACTGTTTGCAATGATTTGAGGAATATAAGTAAAATTCAAAAATCAAAAGAGAATAACGTAAATTACAGAGATGTCGGTAACCGTGTAATTATGTCAGGCTTCGCATCTCCATAATATAAATTCAATATTTTAGATGTTGCACTATATATTAGTGTGTTATTAACTATTTGTTTACTATTTCGTTTATTAGTACATTAAAAGGATATTGATCGTATGAACAAAATAAAATAATTAATATTCAAAATTCGAATAAAAATGCACGCATTTGTTTCATAAAATTCCTCACATTTAAAAAATAGTCTCATTAAGTTACTAATTCTAAAAGTTAGTGCAGTTGGAAATAGTACTAACTCAGCGGCGGGTTAGAAAAGGTGCTAACTCAGCAGCTGGTTTGAAAGTTAGCTAACTAACAAGCTGATTTTTTTTCCTCCAATTTAGGTTGGCAGTACCATCGATAAACCATTAATATTTGCTTTCGAAGAGTAAAAAAAATTATATTTATTTTATTGCTATTAATTCCACTTTAATATTCTGTGCTTAAGTAAAAAAGCTCTATATTCGGGTTTCGTGTATGTGCTCAGTACGAATTTCCTGCTGTACAGGAAAAATGTGGAGAGAATCAGTTGCAAAGTTGATACTCATGCTACTCTCTTACGCCAGAGCAACTGAGTACTTATATAGATACATCTAAGAAAAATTTCTAGTTGTTGGTAATCCCTCAGTATGACTAATAGCTATTTATAGTAACACGATCTCTACCAAAGTGACAACCTGCATGAATTGGAATGGTATCAACCTTTTATGTTTCTCATTTAAATAAATATTAATTACTCTAAATAATACTTTTTTTTTTCTAAAAAAAGCTGGTTCTCTCGAATGCAATACTCTTTATCAGATTAATTCTGGCAAATGGTGCCTAGAAGCACGGCCCGAGCCGAAAACTCTCACTGTAATACTTAAACAGCCTTTGCTTTTGCTCGACGAGGTCAAAGTTCAGAGTAGGGTCCGGCAACATTTTTACTCGCTTTTTCTCACTTGGGAGAAAAAAAGCCTGCAAGCTCGCTCGCGGGAAAAAGAGAAACCGCATTGCCGACATTTAAATATGACTGGCACTGAATTCCGTAAAGAGGATTTATCCTGCTTTGCTTTGTTAAATTTGCATGGGGGGGCCGCGGAAGCCGGAGGCTGGCTCGCTAGCTGCAGGGAACGCACGCCAGAAGCTAACTTGCGCGTTATTTTTAGACGACATTTCGTGCATAAAGTAATCTTAGCTCGCGGTGTAGGTACAAAAAGAAGGGACACGCTGCTGCGTGTGTGCACGCGCGTAAGGTCACATCTCAAATTGTACGTTAAATTTCGGCTGAGGGTCGGGCAAAAGTTTTGTGGTGTGTTATTTGGCTTTGGTATTTAAGTAATTAAAATTTGTGTTCAAGGTATAACTAGAGGGTTTTTATGCTATTGTTTTATCTCTTCATTATTTATTTACTTAGGGTTTTAACACATAACGATCATGCTTAAAGCTTACAAATACTAATGAGTTTTACATTAGAAGTAGATATAAAATAGATATTGAAATCAAATCTGAACTAAAAGCTCGAATCTGGCAATAAACGCATACCAAACGTCTTTATATACTAGTTATTACTTACGATAAATTTGTTATGCACATAGCACTTTCATAAATTTAATTGAGTATTTCTAAATACTAGAATTTATATCTTTATTATTCTTTCGTACACCTATACGAAAACAATTCTTTAAGCTCAGTTTCAAGCTGATCGATCAATTCATTCTCGCCGACAATTTAAGCCGCGCGCTTGGAGGTATCATGAAATAATCCGTCAGTCAAGGAAAAGACATAGCTGTGGAAATATTTTCCGTCAAAATTTCTCCATTTATTATTATATAAGATACGAATTTCGAGACATCATTTCTTATTCATTACGCCAACTTTGTTGTATTTTCCGCTATGGAGAAAATTTCTCTTTTACCGAGCTTGGACCGTAAACGGAAACGCCGCGGGTCTACTTGGACCGTATTGCGCAATAAAGTACCAAATGGCAAGGGTTTTTTCAATTTTGACCTCCCAGTTTGATCCGCGTCAGCGCACCCTAGACTAAATTGAATTTGATCACGTTCTCCATAAAGCTTTGAAATGTATCTCATATAAAACAATATATTGGCCACGCGGCAGCTTAATCTTGTGCTCGAGAGGGGCGATTTTCTTGCTTTGAAAACGTCGCATTGTAGTTGATGTATGGAATCTTATTTTGTTGAATTGAAGGTTGAGTGAATATACACGCTTTGTGAATGAGGGCAAGATTAAATTAAAGACGTTATTTCAGAAATGTTCAGAACGTTACAGTAAACGCATAAAATGAAAGGAAATTATGCATTCTTACGCGTTTCGAACTAATTTGCCTTAACTTTAATGCGGTGATTAATTTTAAAAAATGGGAATTTTTATGTGTTGAATTTGTGAAATAATAACTACCATTAATTTAAATTTTGATTTTTTGAACATTCCTCTGCGTCAGAAATACAAGCTTTACAAGTAGAAAAAGCTGTAATAGATGCAATTTTTACGCGTCACGTAGTGAATCGTGAGGCGCCTCGAAACACTTTGTTTACCGTGCGCAGTTGAGAGGCCGAGGCGTAAACTGCCGGCATCATTGTTTTCGCCTGTCAAAACAATAAATTATCGCGTAATTAGCAAAGTGTAAGGAATAAACCGTCTCGCAGTAGCAAATTAGTCTCACGTGCCATTAGTTATGTAAAAGGAATACATATTTTTTAGACTTTTCTTTTAAAATTCTCTAAAATACAAAAGTCAGTTGATTAACAAAGCAATAAATGCATTTAAAAAATCGATTTATTATATCTAATAACGGAAAAAATAATTATAATAAATTTTGTAAGCTATACATTCCTAGAATGAAAGGAAGTCTGTCCCAGTGCCGAGAAAAGATTTGACGCATGTAAGAAAAAAAAACAACTCGGCGACTAAAAAAAACGTCTCGAGCTCTCATCTCACACTTCACAAATCACATCCTCGAAAAAAGTGCAGAAAAATGCGAGGGGAGAGAAAGAGTGAGTGCAGCTCGTAGAGAAGCGTAGTATAGGTAGACGTAGTATGATCGATGATGTGAGAAAGCGAGAACTACAGAGGGAGAATCCCATTGTCCGTTTGGTTGCAGCGGCGCAAGGAGCGCGGCCGCATCGCCGTCGAGAGCGTCCACGTCGTGGAGACGGCCACGCTGGGGGGCGGCGGCACCGAGGTGGCCGGCAGCGATTCCAGCGGCGGAGGAGGCGGAGGAGGTGGCGGCGGGGGCGCGCCCCCCGGGATGCCCTTCCAGGTCGGCTACCGCGAGGCCGGCCAGGAGTACACCCTCTACCTTGTGGCGGCGCGAGAGCAGGACCGCGCCGAGTGGATACGTGCCATACGAGCTGGTGAGTCGAGTTTTATTTTTATTTTCCTCTCTATCTTATTGCATGTATTTTCTTTTACTGCACTCCGACTGAAAATGGAACAAGCGCGTATATATATCTTTCTTCGAAATATGGTTTGGCCTTTTTCAAAGGCGCAATTTTTATCTGGCTTTGACAGCAGTCCCTGCAGTTCTATTGAAGCTGTGAAAAAGTCATGTAATTATGAACGGCATTTTCCTTTTTATGTCAAAGCTTTGCCATAAAAAGAACCAACACAGTACTAATTAAACGGCAGTGAATGAAAGGCAAATTTATCCAGGCTTCGATTGTTGCTGGGCTTTTACAATTTTCCAATCCTGCAATATAAATAAAAAAGTACTGGTAGACGGGAATTTTAATTCAGCCTGTTGACATCAAATTAAGAGTACTTTAGTGCGCGTGAAAATAAAACCGTTCGTATTCTACTTTCCATTTTTACTGCACGCAGTTAAATTAAACCCGGGGATAAATTTCCGGTATTTGCAACAATCTCGTTGATTAAGACGAAGTGTACTTAAAATCACGATCGCTTTAATCGCTATTTTAGTAATCAGTATAAGCATTATTCAGCGTTATAGCTCGTTAATATCTGACTAGAAACGGCATTCAAAATTCATATGCGAAACGATCGTTTAGATAATAAAAGCCCCAGTAATAATTAATGTCGGTAATTAATGATACACACAATGGATCACAAATCATTCAGCTGATTGCGGAGAAAATTCCTCGCTTAATCGATACGCACTCCCCGTTTACATTCACCGAGCTCTCGTTTCTCTACATCAATGCGCGTTATAGGTATCCCCACTTGTCGCAACGACGGCCGCTTTTGCTCTTCTCTTTTCGCGCGTTATGAATTGTCGCGTTAAAAGCGCGAACCGTGCGCGTGTATAAAGTTTTCAGCGCTAAACTGAGTTTGACGCTGTTTGAGGCCGTCAAATGCTCGCCCGCATGTATATATGTGCCCGTAGCAGCGTAGCGCTTACTCCTCGAGAAGCGTGGGGGGTATTTTTATTTTGCATTAACGTTTTTTTGGTTGCGCTCGCCGTCGACGCGCGGCGTCCCAAGTGTGTGTATGCACAAAGTTTGCACCATGCGCGCGCTCTAAAGTACAATCTCGTAAAAGTTATCCCACCAGCGCGTTGAAAGTGATTATCTACCGCGAATTATGCGCTGGTGGCGAGCAGTGCCGTCGTTGAAAGTTGTAACGGTTTGAGTGCGCATGCGTGTTGTATTATTTTTATAACTTTGTACGTATACAAGAAAAAGTATGCGATAATGTTCTAACGTATAGATTAAAGGCTTTTGTTGTACATATTTTGGCGCCAATGATATATTAAGAAACGTCATTTAGCGATATTCATCAAAGTAAGCTTAAACGTGACGACCGCGTGAGCTAATTTTTACTAGGTCGAGGTTCATGCTGGTACTGAGCACTGATGAGGAAACTGATGTCACGTTATTGCCACTTTGAACAGTTAAAAAGTGAGAACTTAAAAAGGAAATGAAATACATTTAACTGCGCACTTTAGTTGAGAGACCGCTATATAGGTAAAGAGCGTCAGAGTAGCAATGCAGATATTTCATTAGACGCGGATAACTTTGAAATTGAATTTGAATGTACAATGCTGAAGGTAAATTTACTTGAAACAATTTGTAATTAATCATAAAATTACCTCTGTAGTTGGTCTTAATTTACTATTACGTTCAATAAAATTCATACTAAATTAGCCGCTGTAATAATAGCGGAACATTCGAATTAATCCACCTATTTTGCTTCCTCCTAGAGGAAGCTTTGTAATGGTAAAATTTTCGACTTCTTTAAATCTCTCTAGAAACATGAATATAAGTGTTAGAAGTTTGTATCAC
>JAPYZO010005257.1:0-12099 GCA_030522905.1 Torymus flavipes | reverse complement strand
TTTATCGCAGATATTTAACCATATGCAGAGCATGCACGAGTTTTTGGAAACGCAACGTAATACAATTCTACCTGCGGTATTTCACTGTTATGCTTGACTGCTGCTCCGAATCTGCGGTACCAGCTGGATCTCGGCCGCACCACATCGTAAACCTTAGTCCGGAATGGCCCATCTCAAACACCACCCTTCTCGTGGTTTAGATTCTTTGGTTTAGATACTGATCCTCGGTGTGTCAATTCCGGCAGCTCTGCGGATCAGCGGATACAATTATGTCTTACAATCCTCTTTATTAAAATTGATCGCTATTTTATTTAGCGTTTTATTCGCAATCTGATTCGTTAGAAGTGTAGACATGTTATAGCTATGCCCATGGCAACGTAATGTTGTTTGTTTATATTTTTATGTTGAGATTAATTCTGACAGTGTATCTCCGAGAGCGTAGCACGCGTGCGATCTAGTATATAGTTATACAATTACAAAATGGTTTTACGCATTTACACTGATCGGACGTTATAATAAATTTAGACAGAAAAGTCAGGCAGTATAAGGGCATACTAAATCATTAAAAGGATTTTAGGTTCTTGATAATTATTTGGGATTATGTGCAAAGTTTCAGTGAATTCTGATTAATTTCTTATTCACGAGGGGGGTCGAGGGGGGGGGGGGGGGGGGGGGGGGGGGTACACAGTTTCGAAGATTCACTTTAAAATTGAAGTCAACTGTAAACGTTTTCCAGTTTGACGTATACTAATGCAGATTGTTCTTAATTTCGAAATTCTAAATTACGAAAATAATATTTTCGAATTTAGCAATTCACCTACTGTCCAAAATATCGAATTTCGTTAAATAGAAAATAAAATATACTTTACCTACACAATTATGAAACATTTTCTCGAAAAAAGAAAAATTACTTTTCAGTTTATATTTTTGAAGAATAGTTTTATTAATTAATAACGTTGTAAAATCAATATTAAATCGTATAGTCACAAAATTATCAGAGATCAATGGTGTTCTACGGAACCTGCAGTATTCGACCTCAATAGCAGTTTATACGAAATTGACAAAAAAACAGAAGCTTTTGTGCAAAACCTCATAAATAAATCAACAAGTTTTTCTTATAGTTCAATATTGGACATAAAACGGACACAATCAAATGTGTTATTTCATTAATGCTCCCATAAATGACGTAACTTCCTAAGATATTAGATAGTTTTATATCATCGTAGCGATCAGAATTTATTATGGTACTAACATTTACCGTGTATTATATTTATATATATTTGATAAAACTAGCGAAGTGATATATTTCCATTTTTTAATTTGTAAACGGACTTTAAATGATAATATAATTACAGCTAAAATACTCGTAAAAGGAGTCAATAATCTCAATAGTAAAAAATATTTCTTTCATCATCAAGATACATTTACATTTATTTTCGAAATCTAGTATATAGTAGTCTGTGAATTTTCAGACTCTTCTCTATGCAAAACCTCGTACGGTTCTCCTATTCTACAGTAAACTCGACACAAAACAAAACGTAAAGACCCGCGCGACGCAAGCCGCTGCATTCCAGAGGATGCCGACCCAAGCAACACCTCCGAGCGTAAAAAAACAACATCGCTAACACCTCCAGTCCGCAGGAAAACAACACAACGTGCAGCAGCATGCGAAGTGGCTTCCGGTGTCGCTTTCATCGGGGGCATATCGTCGCACTCTCTCTCCGTGTATATAAACAGCCACCGCCATCGTCGCCGCCGCTAACGTCCTTACCTAATGACGGCCGGTGGTATATGACCGATAGTTAGACACGCGAGCGCGAGGGCTATACCTGTGGGCTGCATCAAAGAGACAGGGTGCGAGAGGGAGGGAGTCTACAGAGCGGCAAATGCGCCGCTCGCGCGCGCGTGGCTTTGTGTGCCGGCCAATAATTGAAACACGTGCATAGGACAGGTCTTGCTATACCTACTATCGACGTGGGCTTCACGTGTGCTGGGTGCGCCGCCGTGGCGACTGTTGCTGCTGTTGCTGCTGCTGCTGCTGCTGTTGCTGCTGTTCTCTTGTGGTCCGCGCTGACGAAAACTTTTCGCGCTCGGCTCGAAGTTTGCTGGTCCCATCACAGCTTTTTGAGAGAACGCTTTCAAATTGGTAGTTCACTGACTCTTAACCCACGATGGTTGAGATATTTTTCAATTTTTAGAATGATTCAAACTTGAAAATTGTTCCAGGAAATTTTAGTCAACCATGTGGAAGGTGGTGTGGACGTCAATTTTTTTTTATAATAACGATCTTTTTTGGGCTGAACCAATTTTTTCAAAATAATTGGTTCGAACGTACCCTTGTAATGACAATTCATAATGTAAAAGATTTGTGAATTTTTTATCTGTGTGACTTTCTTCTTATTGAAAGTACTATAATTATTTAAAAACAAATAATATATAACATGTAATTTGCTTTATTCATTAATAATATTAGATTATCGGAATACGGATAAAAGTATATGTATATAGCAATGTTTTTAATAAAATATGTGTAACCACTTCATAGTCGCTAGAAAGATGTTGCTTTTGTTTGTTTAAAATTTCACTCTCACACATATCGAATCTCATGAGGTACAGAATAAATGATTCGATACTACTTTTTTTTTCATAATTTTTACTGGAGCGTGCAATAACCTTCTGAATTGATTCGCCAAGATTCAATATCTTGACATTATACAGAGTTTTAAAGGGGTCATACGCTTTAGATTCAAACGTCTTTTTGGCGAGGCAGCGTAAAAGAATACGACCTGCGGCAGAGGAATTTCCATTTTTCTTTCCCAGTCAAAGTAATGTTATCCAGTTTCGCGAGTCTTGTGTTGCGGTCATCAACGAATGCTTTTTATGAAATGGCAGGGTCTAGAAAGAAAATCGATGAGAAATGAACGCGAAGCGGTTGTAGACTCTCATGTTATTTTAAGATCGCTCCAGCGAATAGGCGAAACCGATAAATTTGGAGAAAGAAAAATACGTACTAAAAGTGCGAATTGACAGCTTTTTATTGGTATTTTTTTCAAGTAAAGTCACCAGATGAACTATAAAGAAACAATTTTTTGAAAATTTAATCTATAACATGGACTTTTATGGAAAGAAAAATATTTTTCCTGGCCATTTTATGAAAATCAATAATTTTTTCACAAACCCACCTAAGGGCCACCAGCAAAATTTCAATTTAATTTCATAAAAACCGAAAACCATGCTTTTTACACGCATATATGTCACATGCATTACGCTTACTTTGTTGTATCATAACATATAATAGTTCCATATGTAATAAATGATATTGTAGTAATATATATGAAAATTTAGCAACAAGCAGTGAAATAGCACTTATCAGAAGAAGACAAAAGTTTACATCTCCTCCAAATTGCTTTTGTACGGTCATCATATACGTTTCCAGATTTGCATCCGCTATCTCGAATGTGAATTGATAATAAATGGAGCTTAAAGGATCATGTAAAGCGGCTCCAAAGACAGCGTACAGAAACTGTCTTACTTAAATTTTTACTATTACACAACATGGAAACATTTTCGATGATTACGACTTAAATATCGTGCCTAGCACAATCAATACTTTCGTATTTTTATAACGAAAATATTCTATCTGGAAATACTGTAATTAAAGCTACAGCTTGATACTGTAACACTGAATGTATTGTAATACTAGAACTGTATTACAATACTGTTAATACTATTCTGTAATACTGCACTATAATATTGTTAATACTGTACTATTATACTGTTAATACTGTACTGTAATATTGTAATACTGTAATTACTGCAGTGTCGCAACAACACTCCGATCAACTAACGTTTAGACGTTAGTCTATTTAGATAGACACAATTCAATTCAGCCGAATTCAAACCACAGCAATTAAGAAGGTCCGACATCTTCTAATTTTTCTTTTTGAAATAACCTGCAAAAAATTAATTTCAATTATTGCTAACATGTAGAGGTAATATTCTGAAAGTATACATTAAATTTGTTATATAAAATGAGAAAAAACAAAATTTCTTGACCCATTGTATAAAAAAAATATGGCCATTTCTAAATTTTTGGCACTGCCTTAACCTGCAGGTTCAGAAACTCAATGGATTTAATAAGATTGGTTTTAAATTGTTGATATTTTATGTTACTATGGACCGAAGAGGTGCATGTATAAAATTTATTGTAGTAAATAATTCATTACGGTTAAAAACTGCTACGATCACTCAAACTTATAAGTTTTGAGTAGTTTTTGAACTTAAAAAATTATTATAAAACAACCATAGCTACATCAGTCACATTATTCTACATACAATTTGTGTAACCGTTTGTTAATTATACAAAACCCATGATTATCAAATGTGTAAAAGCTATTTCCAAAACTTTAATTGAATTCACTCTTTAATTCAATTCACTAAATGTTCATTATTTTATTGTTAAAAAAATATTTAGAGAGTACTAATTACATTTTGTTCTAATAATAGTATCTTAGGAAAGAGCACATAAAATTCTCGAAACGTCAGCAAAATGAAAAGTCGCTGTTTTATTCCATCCCAACACCTACCACTTGGCCGCTGGGTTATTCAAGTCAGCTTTCATCATTTAATATAAATACGTATGCTCTCTATGAAGGCTAATATGCGAATAGGAATTTCTAATGTAATAAAATAATAATAGTATTTCCGGGTTGAAAAAAATAGTACATTGTGTAACTAGGGAGGACAGTTGACTTTTTCTAGCGAGGATGATGATTGAGCACGAGGGGTTCACTCAGGCACCGATAAGTACACGAGTGCTCAAAATCATCATCCGATTCTGAAAAAGTCAATTGCTCACTCATTACAAATATAGTAGTTTTTAATAAGTGCAGGAACTTTTTTGCATGAAAAGTGGGTGGAAGGTCGGGAATATCAAATCTTCATCATAACGGGATACTGAATTCTCTTACTCCCGCCATAGCGGGTGGCCTCGCTAGACGCTCCAAATACTCGATTTCCCATTCACTTTTCTATGCAGGAAAAGGTCCTTTTTCATGCCCGTGTTGAAAAAAAAATAAATTCATGTATTTCATGACAAAAATATCACCTTAAAACGTTTTCATGTTTATTTCATCGATAATTTAACTGGGTCGGGCTGGGCCAAAGGGCGAATTTTCATGTCGTCGATTGGAGGTTGCGTGGACGGAAGCATACGTGCAATGTCGCATGGATAATGTATCGGAATACAGTTACATATTTATGTGGATCGAACGCCTGAAAGCGACCTTGAACAATGTTAGCACGACGCAGATGCCTCTAGATTATATACAGTTGTGGAGCCTTACCTTCTTTTTTCTCAACTTTATCCCACACCTTCGGTCAAAATCATACTTTTTTCACCTTTTATAAATATGATCGTGCGAGCACGCGAAAAGTAAACGGATGGTCATGTTCCATCACGACAATGAGGTGAACTGAAAGGGAATGACAAAGCGAGAGTGAAACAGAAAGACAGTGAGAATGGAAGGGAAAGCGAGAGGAGGAAGAAAGAGAGAGATTGAATGACGCTCATCGATCTCAGGATTGATTAGTCATGATTGATGTATCGTGTCGTCATCGTACGTGCCTGTACATATAGGTCTGGAGATAAACTTCGTCGTCTCCGTCCATCCTCGAATGCGGTGTTAGCTCTTGTGACGATGGAAAATACTATCATTTAATTAGACAAATTGATAGATAAAAATAAGCTAAGAATTCTTCAAAAATATATTTTTCGCATATGAATTTTGCAAGTTTTTATTTGACGTTTGCGCGTTTATTTATTATACAAAATTTTTTAAGCTAAACAAATTTATTTCAATAAAAATCGTTTAAATATAGTTTTATGGTAATATTGTATTTATTTATTCGGTTGGAAATATTTCTGAAAGCTGGATGGCAAAAAGTATTTTCCGAAAATAATACAAATAAAACTTTTAATTAGCAGAAGAATAGCTAATCCTTGGTTGACAAACTTTTATTTATTCTATCTTTTTCATTCGCTTAAAACATTTTAAAATTGCGCTTTGTGAGTTAGATATAAAAATCGTTTGATAAATGAGAGAATAATGATGTCCAGCACTTTGGTATAGGATTAATTTCCGCGTTTATGGAGAGTGTAAAACTATTTTTAACTGACGCATTCATTTAAAATGCAATCAACTGAAAATTCGAATTCCTCAACCAAATCATTAATTTTATATAAGAATATAATAGAACGCTTAGCTCATAATTTTTATCACAAATATAATTAAATACTATCAATACACTATAAGTAACCAAAAGCTTCAGTAAGTTTTCACATTCATCATAAAGAATTTATAAATTTTCTTATAATATGAAATAATAAGTCGGTATATACTTAGATATATACAAATATGTTGGGGGAACTCATTAATTCCAGGTTAGGAAATACTTTATATATACATCTGCCATATTTGATGTAACATATGGGATTTCTCTCAAGCTCACATAAACATAAAATTTTGACGTGCACACTGAGATCCGTTCTCGTACACCGTTCGAATATTTTAACACCCACGCGTAAACTTCCCGCAAGTATACATGCTTAACGCTTCTTTACACTAAGAAAAGGTATGGTAGCCCCATATAAGTACTATAAAATAGAGTATTATTTGATTACGACCTTGTTTTATAGTAGTGTGTGCAGAGAAGACATAAAAAAAAGATATGGTAAAGATATATATAAAATATGCTATTCAATACTATATTTAAAAAAAATTTCATAAAGCATATGCAAAATTGTGGTATATAATGTGAAATTCACTATAAAATATAGTTTGCTCAACAATATTGCGTTTACTATAATTACGAGTTGTTTTACCTAAACTGATACCTTTATCATTAACATACTATAGTCTATTTTATCAGAAAAGATGGTTCTACCACCAACACGTTTTTTAGGAACAACAATTTTTTTCTAATTATTCTCAACGATGAAAGTGTTATTGCAATTTCTTAAAAATCGGAGCTAATAGTTTAAGTCGACTAAGGGACAACTCACGTGTAAAGTTTAAAAGATCAAGAATGCGCAGTTTGAAAAATGATTTGCCATTTGCGGAGAGTTTATCAGTCATTTGACGCCTGATTGCTTGTGTCATCACTCGTTTTTTTATTCCTGTCGAACGTGGACAAAAGTTCACAAAAGTTGAACGGATGCGCCAAAGGAAAGTTCCCCTCTTATTTAGAGCTGAAACTTCTGGCGGTCTCGCGGGAGAAACAGGTTAAAAACTTAAAGATAAGTTTTATTCTGGGTGAAGTAGTTTGATCGGTGACGCGACGATTCTAGCACTACGCACCAGACAGATAGGCTTTGTTCTTCCTTCCCAAGAAGACTTTGGGTTAATAGCAATTCGTAAAAATGTTGGTCAAAACATGTCCGAAATATGTTTTGAGTCATTTGGAGTCGAAATACATTTATTTTGAATGTGTGTGTGTATGTGCGTGTGTGGGTCTGTAAAGATCATTTTTTTTTTAATAATTAATTTTTGTTTTTTTTAAGTAAGGGATCACAGCATTAATTTAGTCAAAAAGAATCAATAAATTTGTGACATTTTAATACTATAATTTTTATGTTTATCGTTATAATATAATTCTCATTTTTTCTTATTATTTCGATAGCACCCTGCGATAAATATTATGGTCTGTTTTTTGTAGTGATGTGTACAGTGTTTCTCCTGATATGGAGTGAAAAAAGATGATTTTGAGTGCGATAGGCAACAAAGATTCTGAGTACTGTGAAAAAAAGTACTGTGTACTATCTAAAAATGTATTAATAAAAAGTCAGTCACTGGTGCAAACAATTAAAAAAATCTCATTATACTTCAGTAAATATTCACCTTTTGAAATAGTGGAAGAAAATTTTCACCGCATAATAAAGAACTAGTCGATTTTTTTACTTGTTTGCACCAATTCTTCAGTTTTAGAGTTAAAGAGTAAACACACACAATGTTGGCTGCGGGTGAAAATACGCGGTGAGCGCGGTGAAAGGGCCCCTCTCCTTGCACCGCATGCTGAGATTCATCCAACTCCCTTAAAACATTTTCTACATTGTTTTTTCGAAAAATTATTTTTTATTGTCGCAGAGCTTCCACTAGAAGAAAGAGAAAATAGTTATTTACTTTTTAAGTAAAATTCGAGATTTTTCTCGTAATAGCATAAATAATAGAAATCTACAGTAAATTATTATAAAACTGAAAGGATTACTTTTTTAATTGTTTGTATATTCAATTATAATTTAATAAAGAAATTAAATGAAGATGAACGCTGTTGTAAAAAAGTTAATTATTTGAATTAATGCGCAGTTTTTTACTATTGACTCGTAAAAAATAAAGTGCGGACAAAGAGAGAAAGAAAATGGGTAACGACGAAACGTGTGGAGCGATTATTAAATACTGGCACTAAGTGAGCTTTATAGGCTTTTGCTTCAAAATTTCATTATTCTTAGAGTATGAGAATGTCGTTAAATGAAATTCATAAAAGGATTCAAATAAACAAAGTAACTAAAGCGTGAACTCCATTATATATTACAAGTCACTATATATATAATTTTTTCAATATAGTAGTTACTTTTATTTAAGAAATTATTTTATGAATACTATATTATGTGTAACAGATAATAAAAATATTTAATATTAAAATCGCTTCTGTTCAATAAATATTTCATTGTCTTCTTCTTAAATTGCAATGTAATTCCACTAAATATCACTTTACTTAGCCAATGATGTTAGAAAGGTTTGGTTTTTAATAGTTGTAATCATTTGGATACAAAATTAATTTTGATATTGAAGAGCACAGAGCAACAAATGGTCAGCATAGGCGGTTTAGGGACTCCTGAAAATATTGAGCTGATCGTTTGTGGTTCTGAGCTCTTTAATTAACTCAAAAAAACTTGTAGTGACAAATATTCTGACTTTTCTTGAGTTTGTGTTAATACTCGACAAGGGAACAACCAGTTCATCAATTTAGGTTGAAAAAGCACAAGCAAATAACAGAAAGTTTTACTGTTAAAGAGATGCAGGATACTAAAGTTAAAATGTCGAGTTCGTGAAATAAGACGCCTTTGTGTAATGTACATAAGACGAAACCCTTGAATCTCAGTCGGAACAATAAAACTATTTCTTCTTATTTGATGGTAAGTCGCGAGCAATATGCCACCGAATAAGATATTTTCAGTTAACCTTCTCAAAGATTTGTGCTGAGTTTATTAAAGAGCTAAATGGACGTTCTTTTAGAAAATCACTTAAGTGTAGTAGGGGGTTACCTAAAATGGTACACCACCGCCGCTACTTCACCAGCGCTGTTAGTTTATTAGGGCGGCTTTTAGGCCCCCATGTGAGTGTGTAAACGACGCGGTCATATTGTAGGCGACACGAGCATTCCGCGTTTGCACAGTGCATTGCAAAACGGATATTCGTCAAGATTTCCTTCGAACTCAAACTATTATTAAATATTATAATACATACATATTATGCTAAAAATTTGAAATATTGTAAATAATTTTCTCACGCCAACAAATTTACAAAAAATTGTAATTTCTTGCACTGTACGTATGCGAAATCATAAAAATTAGATAGCAGTTAGAAAGCAAAATCAATGTACGGAATCATATAGGGAATAATTTTATTAATTTTATTAATTTGGAAGAATTAAAGCCAATATGTAATTGCATTTTTTAGATAACCTATTTATGGAAAATCGAAAGTCTCCTGGCTGAGAGGCCTGTACTGTATTTTCACGGGGATGAAAATGTTCCATGATGATGATAGTTGCTCCGGGATTACTCGTACCAGGGGTTAAAGATCCCTGAGACGATACCAAGGAGATTGGTCAAAAATATCAAGCAACTAAGATCATCAGGCCGATAGGTAAAACTACCAAAGATCGTCTGGCCAGGGTACTGTGCGCACTCTTGTGTGAATATCGTGGTTCAATACGGCTCCATCGCAGCTCTAGCTGGCTGCTAGGGATTCTCAACATCGCCCAGGATACTATTGATACACTGCATGCAGTTGGAACGCCAATGCCTTTCAGTGACGTCGTTCTTCGCACCTAGCCTCCATGTAACTCAGCTATTATCTGGGGGCTGTTGACGGATCACGGTGGAATAGTAGTGCGCGGAACGATGACTTGAAGGTACAGAGAGACAGCCGCTGGACCCACGGCATATTCTTTATTGATATTCAAGCAGAGGATTGGAGGCGCGAAACACCCTTCCTCCTCTTCTGATATCGGCCAAGTCCTTATCCACCAGGTAGCGGCTGATGGCTGCTGTGGTTCGGTGGGAAAACGCTTCCTGCAAGGCATGATTCTTGTAGCGGATTCTTTCAATGTTGATCCCATGGCGAGCAAGGAAAGAGGGTGGCTTCAGTTACTGCTTTTCAAAAGAACCCGGGTTAACTTCATTTTGAAAGAGCGCTCCAAGTTGACTGCTTTTCGAAAGGGCCCGGCGAGTTAGCTTCTTATTGAAAGGGTACCTGAGATAGCTACTTTTCTGAGCACATAGCTCAAATAGCTGCTTTTTGAAACAAAACACAGAGATAGCTTGAATAGATCATCTGAAATGGCTAGTACTTGAAGCAATCGTCTGAAATGGCTGCTGAAAACGACGAAATAACTGTTTTTTAAATAAAACACTGAAAATAACTGCTTTTTGAAACAAAACGCCGATATAATTGCTTTTCACAGGAATCATAAGAAACAGCTGCTTCTCGAAGCTTCCGCTGAACCAACGGCTTTTTTCTCTCAACTGTCGAATTACGAGTTATCCTGAGTAAGCGAAGCCCGGAGAATGCTTGCCTTTTCCCTCCTCTTTCTAAATGTTGGAAAGGCTTCGACAAGAAAATTTCAGAAAGCACCTTAAAATGAGCCTAAGCTGCTCTTAAATATTATAATATAGGGTGACTTCACCAGTGAATGAACGAATAAGGAAATTGTAAATTGTGTTATATAATTAAGAGGTTTAAAATGGACTAAAAATAAACCTTTTGAAATTTATACTCTAAAATGTTCAAACGTCGGTAAGCAAATTTTTAATAAAGAATCGAAGTAAAAATTTTATTTAATAAAAATCTGTAAATATCTCCCAAAACCCAGTAAACGAACGAACACGTTTTAGTATCTAATTTAGTATCTAAATACATTTCACCAGTGAATGAATACATCGCCAGTGAATGAACAGTTAATAGCGGCGATTTTATGATTTTATTCTTAACAAGAATTCCTTTTATCCAGAATGTTTACATAAAATGGAATACAAATTTTCAAGGATTCGAAAATTATCGTCATGTTAGATAAACAATACATAGAAAGCTTGATATTTTCATATATTTAATGAAAATGTTCATTCACTGGTGCTTGTTCCAACAATGGTGAAGTAACCCTATAATACATTTATATATTTTCAAGTTGAACTTACTTATTAAATAATTTTTATCTTTTCCAAAATTGCAATCTGACATCGCAAATGACAATCTTGGGTACTCCCGTACTATTTACATTGATTTTAAAAAACAATTTATTGCACAATTTTATCTAAGATAAGGGTTATTTTGGTTTAAAGAACTATTTAAGTATTTCAAATTTGCTTATTTACATTCTGACATGATCGAGCAATTCTCTTCAATAAAAAACTCGTTTCCTCTTTTATCTCCAAACGAAACTTGGTTGCAGGTCTACGAACAATCAAAGTCTTCCGAAACTTTTTCTCCTTTATTTTTATCTCCCTTTTATGCTTTTATTTACATTTGTCTAAGATGCTTTAATTAGCTCGAGCCCCTGTCTCCCCGTTACTTGCTCTTCACCCCGATTCTCCCTTTTTCAATTTGCCCTCCACATTTATTTACGTTTATTCCCTCCCCTTTTTCCATGCCGCTTCCTACCCTCTTTTACTGAGTTTATCGATCGCTTTATAATCTCGACTATAAACTGTTGTGGATCAAATAGCAGTGTTTTTTCGTCTATTATCCAACAAATGATGACGCCGTCGCTCTCAAATATCGAACTATCTTTACTTACCTACTTTATGAATTACTATTTTGT
>JAPYZO010005256.1:0-10788 GCA_030522905.1 Torymus flavipes | reverse complement strand
GCTTGCAAATCGTGTTACTTTTCATCGCAAACTCGCGAATCGTGCCACTTTTCGTCGCAATCTTTCGAATTGTACTATTATTCGGCGCAAACTCGCGAATGATGCTAGTTTTCGTTACGAAGTCGCGAATTGTACTAGTATTCGCTGCAGAGTCGTGAGTCATACGAGTTTTCGTTGCAGTTTTCCGAAATGCGCTAGTCTTCGTAAAGAGACCAAAAAACGTGCTAGTTTTCGTAAACAGCGTCGATATGACATTCTCGGAGCAAGGTTTTAATAAAATAGCTGTTTACAAAGTCATGCAGAATTCTGTACATGAGTAGACAGTCATGATAATAATGCAGAGGTCTGATAGACTGAATATTGCAGGAAGACGCTACTGCGGGCTTTAGGGCCGAGCATAGCAAGGCCGCCAAAATCGTATACGAGCGAGAATGGTACAATATGCGTCCGTGAGTATACACTGTTTTTTTGGTCCGAAGTCCGCAAAATCAATGGTCGCGTCTCATATGAATATGGATGTTGCGAAATACTAAAAGTATTGCATTGCTTTACATTGAGTAATTCGCGGCCTCTATACGAGCCGCAAAAAGTCATTTTGCGGCCTGAAGACCAAATAGTACATTATTCGCTCCGTGCACATCTATGACAGCGCTCTGAAAACGTGTGGTGGCAGTTTGGTGAAACTCGAATCTCAGCTTTTTCGTAAACATCCGTAAGAAAAGTACAGGGCTATATTTAAAATAGTAATTATTTTAAAAAGAAGCATTTCATCATAATATTATGTATAATAGGTAAGAAACCTGTTCTTATAATAAGAACTTGATTTGTTTGCAGTATTTCGCTGCAAGTTAAAAAGAGGTTATGTTTAAATAATTATATTTACTTATATTTAATAATATTTATACGTCTTTTATTAATATGAAATCATACAGATTTATAAATCTGTAATTGTTATTAATTATAAGTCCTTAGCTGGCATGATAAAATGCTTCTCTTTGAAATTATTGCTATTTTATAAATAGCCCTGTCGTTTTCTTATGGATGTTTACGAATAAGCTGAGATTCGAGTTTCACTAAACTACCACCACATGCTTTCTGTAGCGCTGTCATAGATGTGCACGGAGCGAATACACCTGCAGGGATGCAAAATGTATCATTCTCGGCGAGTGTGTCGCCAAAGTCTCACGAGTCAGTTCAAATGTAATTTTAAATGTTAGCAATTAATTAAAAAGAGTATTAAAATAAACATTCTAATGTTATACGGCACATTTAATTCAAGCATATCATCAAAGTAACAGAATTAGACAAAAACTAAAATAATTCAATCGTTTGAAGAGTCGGGAGTCAAAATATAAATTACCATTACTAATATTATTTATGAAGTTATTATATAAAAGGTACCTAATATGAAGGATTGACAATAAAAATTAAATTTTCAATTTATTATATTGTTTTTTTATTTTTGTTTTTGGACTCAAAATGCTTTCATGAAAAAACATATTTCATTCGATATTGATGAGGCAATTACATTTTGTACTATACTATAACTTGTCCGTCTATTTGCACCATATTAGATGTATGTATTTCATTTCTAAATCTTTTGGACACGAAATTTTCATATACTCTCATATACCTGCACAAATTATGTATAAATTTCCTAATGTAGCAATAATAAAATTTGTGCAGAAAATTTGAAACAATTAGATAAAATTTTTAGATATACATGTTTTTAATATAATTTGCAGTAAATTTAACCATAGTATAGTTTTCTTTAGCGTATAATGATATCATTACATTTAATTACTTTCCCTAAAAATATTTTCATTATTGAATACAATATTAGAAAAAGTTGTGTCAAAAACTAATGTTCGATACTTGTCAGAAAAATGATTCTGATATGGGTGTGAGTTTGTCACCCTCGCTTCGCTCGAACGAGAAACTTATTTTCGTGCCAGCATCATTTTTATCGCACTAGTATCGAAAAGTACTATAATATCCTTTTAATTAAATGTACACATTATTTCATAATTAAACGTACTAATATTTCTTCTGATGAAAAGCATACAAATATACTAAAATTCAATTATTACAACTACAATTAATAAAATTAATATTTTATTTCTATACAATGAAACATTTTCCAAATAGTAAAAACACAGTAAATTTGTAAAATCATTAAAAAAACTTATTCATAATTTACAACATAATTATTTATACATGTTTGCGTTAAAGTAAGTTTGTTCATAACAAAACATACAACTTTTTTTCAGTACGTATTCAATCTAATTCAACGTATATTTATATACATATGACAACGAGCCCATCATTCAATCCAATACGGGAAATTGATTACTTCTTGATAATAAAAACTCTAAAAAGTAATATGCGCTGAAGTTATAAAAGGTGAGAATTAGTAAAGAAGTTTTTAATCTGAATATGAATATTATTATAAATCAAATAGTTTTACTGAAAATAAAATAAATAATCAAACTGTTTGATTAAATTAAAAATTTTTGTCCAAATATATTTATGCATTTTATATATGGGCAAATAATTTTAATTTAGAGTCTTTATATTATTTATTTAAAAAATGGTTTTATTTTACTAAAAAGTATGACGTTATGTAAAAAATTTAATTATTTTATATTATCGTGCCAATAAAAATGAATATGTATGTATAGGTATCTAGAAGATAACAAACAAAATACAATAAAAAAGCTCATCCACAGTAGCGAAGTCATTATGATATTTGTCTGTTATCTCGTGAGCATCAATGCATTTCACATAAGGCAATGTATTCATATATATACATACTACTTATAAATTATAAACATTAGTTCAAAAATAAAAATAAATATGAAACTCTTTTGACTTATGTCCGCTATTTTCAATTGACCTTGCATTGAATTCGAGCATTTCTTTGATCATAAGTATAAATTAGCAGCTCTAATTGTGCTTTCGATTTTGATTCTTCATCTTTTGTATATATGCTTACATGATGATAACTTTAAAGCAATTGTTTTATCTCTCTGGAAGAATTTTTAGAAAATAACGTTTTATAAAAATGAACAATTTTAGTGTAACTTCCAAAAAGAATTGAAGGTGTAGAAGGTAGTCACAGCCTTGGATAAAAGAAAAGTTAGTCAGGTGTTAGTTGAGTATAAAATTTTTCAAAAGATTCATCAGCAGTTTGGTAGGCTGCTCCATTATATCTACATGTATATATGTACAGAATACAATTCCCTATGCATCACTCTACTTTTTCATGAGAAAAAGTACCGTGCCTCCGACTTCCGATCAAAAATTACTTCCAGAGAGCATGAGAAAGAGCGAATAGAGCGCGTAATTTTCAAATGAGTCACGCGAATCTCACGCGTCGATACATAACATTCTTCCCGTTGCGAGGATCGCCATGTAAGCTGCACACATTTATGCATTATATCGCGCATATATATAAAGTACCTCGTTGTCGTTCGTGTGTTACAATAATTGAGCGAGGGGCCTCTCAGGCGGAGGCTGAGGTCGAGCGCGCCCGAGCGTATTTACCGTGACATTATTGTCTGGGATATAAAAAATGAGCGCGCGGAATCACAGAGTTGGGGTTAATGACGGTGGTAGTTGTGGCGAGTGTTCGGCTAGCTTATTTATTCCATGGTGAGGAGGAGATCGTCGCCCTCGATCTTCATGCCCTGATTAATGTCGAGGGTCTTGATTTTACCAGCCCGCGGTGCTTGCACGACCATCTCCATCTTCATCGCCGAAAGCACAATAAGGGCAGCGCCTTTCTCCACCGTATCGCCAACCTTCACACGAATATCGATTACCGTGCCCGGCATGGGGGCACCGATCTGGTCCTTATTGCCCTTTGCTGCTTTCGGATGAATATGCAGTTCCTGAAATTCGTTAAAAACATTGTGCTATTTATAGTTTCTGATCTACATTTTTTAAAGATATAGGTATTAGTTCTACATAAGCGGTATAAACTTAACCAAGTAAAATTTTTTATTCAAGCAACTAAAGTAGAACATGTCACTTTTTATTTAACAGTTTTTTTTATATCGTATAATTATTATATAATATTATTTCAATACTTTAAAAATCACATGACACTAAATTTCAATACTTCGCAAAGTAGGCATTAGACTGACAAAACTTTATACGAAAAAATGCCGGAGTTTAACTTTGAATGTTCATGGTTATAAATTGTTTTAACTAAAAAAAAAACAAATATTTACCTTAACAGCTTCCTTATCCTTAATAAAGACAGATCGCAGCTGTCCATTCATCTCGAAGAAGACCTCGCGCTCTCCATTCGCCGTGAGGTCCTCGGCCATAGCCAGAGTCTTGATACCCAGAGTTTTGCCCTTCGCAATGGTTACCTCGAATTCCTCGCCGACCTTTGGTCCGGTTAGGAAGATCCTAGTATCAAGTTTGTCAACTGGTCCGAAGTTTTCGCGGAAGGTGAGATAGTCCTCTGTTACTTCGGGATAAAGAGCGGCGGACATGACGTCTTTGTCACTGATGCCTGCATGAGATTCTTGGAGTCGAGTCTTCAGAGATCCAAAGTCCAAGGGAGCCAAGCTTTCGCCTGGCCTTCCCTTGATACGCGGCATATCTTTCAACACTTTGGATCTGCAAAGATGAACGGATAATGAGTTTCAAAGCTGAATGTCAACAGACATCATCAGTTCTACTTGGAATATAGTAGTAGATAAATTACCTAAGAGGCTCTGGGAATCCTCCGTAGGGTTCACCGATGGCACCTTGCAGGAACTCCACGACAGACTTGGGGAAGGAAAGTTCCTCAGCCCTCGCGAGCACTTCCTCCGGCTTAAGTTTGTTCTGGACCATGAACTGGGCAAAGTCTCCCACGACTTTCGAGCTGGGAGTGACCTTGATGATGTCACCCAGAAGAAGATTGGCCTCCCTGTAAGCCTTCTTTACGTCCTCGAAGAACTCGCCGAGGCCGAGGGAGTAGGCCTGGAACTGCAGGTTCGTGTACTGACCGCCGGGGATCTCGTTCAGATAGACGTCGGCGTTTCCTGACTTCATCGTCGTTGTACACTCGAACGGCGCGTACAGGGTGCGGGTCTGCTCCCAGTAGGCCGAGTATTCCGAGACGTCCCTCAAGTCGAAGCCAGTATCGAGCGCCGTCCCTTTAATAAACGTTTACATTACTGTTTTATTCTACATACTCAATCATAGAGAGTCACGAAAGCAGTCAAATAGCTTACTCTGGAGGGAGGCAACGATGGCACCCATGGACGGTTGGCTGGTCATGCCAGACATGCTGTCTACGGCGACGTCGACTACGTCGGCGCCGGCCTCAGCGCAGGCCAGCATCGAGGCTACGCCCGAGCCAGAGGTGTCGTGTGTATGGATGTGGATTGGTATGTCCGGTTGCTTCTGTCTGATCGCATCAACGAGCAAGGTCGCGGCCTTGGGCTTCAGCAGACCAGCCATGTCCTTGATGGAGAGAACGTGGGTGCCGGCCTTCACCAGCTCGTTCGCCAGATTCACGTAGTAGTTAAGGTCGTACTTCTGGCGCGTTAGATCGCTCACATCACCAGTGTACGAAATCGCTGCTTCAACGACACCACCGGCTTTTCCTGCTGCCTCCATTCCTGCAACATTCATTCAGCGTTTTAGTTTAGTTTTTATAATAAAAGGCTAAACCAATAGTATTGCACCGTTGAAAAGCAAATATGAAGTCTCACATAAATATATTAAATTACTTTAAAATCTTCATTAAATACATCTATAACTTTGAGTATTATCTATACGTCATTACACTTTCAGAGTTGTTTCATTGAATTACGTCTCTATTTATTCATATTGTATCCTTTCAGTCGATTCCGTAGAAGTTGGAATTTAATATTTACCAAGAATCAAGTTGGGCAGGTAGTTGAGAGAATCGAAGACACGGAAGATGTCCATTCCCGTCTGGACGGCGAGCTCGCAGAACTTGAAGACGACATTGTCAGGATAGTTGGTGTAGCCAACGGCGTTAGCACCGCGGAGCAGCATCTGGAAGGGTATGTTAGGAATGGTCTTGCGCATGTCCTCGAGGCGCTCCCATGGGCACTCGTGGAGGAACCTCAGCGCGACGTCAAAGGTCGCACCGCCCCAGTTCTCCAGGGCGTACAGGTTGTTGAATTTGTGGGCGACGAAGGGCGAGATCAGCATGAGATCGTGTGTGCGCACGCGTGTAGCTAACAGCGACTGGTGAGCATCGCGGTAGGTCGTGTCCATAAGCAGAAGACCCTTGTGCTCGCGCACCGCCTTGGCGAAGGCCTCGGGACCCTTCTCTAAGAGGATTTGGCGGAAGCCCGTAGGTGGGTTTAGGACGTCTGCAAAAGGAACGTTTTTGCATTAATTTTTAGGTTTTTTTGATTAATGAGAACAGATCTCGTTTACTTCCTTTCCACAGTACTGATTTATTTTGTTGGATATAAGTATGACATATCGGTAGGAGTTAGTCAAAGGGTACAGTAGCACCAAGAAGGTAAGTATAAGTCACAAGTGCTACGCGACACCAGTGAGACAGCGATGTTTCACATCTAGATTTAGTTTTGCGCGTAAACTTACATTTATTCTATATCTTAGACACCCTGTGTAAACGTCCAAAGCGACTTTGTTATCGCGTAATATATAATTTTATCATTTGTGGAATAAAAATTACAAATTTTGATCGCCATACATAAGATGTCTGAGGTAAACATTAAAATATGTGATAGGACAAAAATAAAAAAAGTATAGAATCAAAATAAGATTATCGTACCTGAATCTTCTGCATCGGAATCCTCGGCTCTTGCAAGCTTAGCATAGTCTAAAAAATCGGCAAACAAAACAATAAAAGCATGCCAAATAACCAAAACTATGTTGTGTGGATTGTGTCCGTGTACTGAGTGTATATTATGTCTGTATGTAAATAATGTACCTGGTTTCGTGCTTTTGTCATAATGCTTTAATTTTGTTCTATATGTATTTTTTATAAATGTAAGTAAGTACCACATGGGATGTTGTTTATTTTATTTAGAGTAGAATAATTCATCAGCGATGCGATAAAATTATTATTTTTTTGTTAAAATCAATAAACCCCACATTGATGTTAATAATCACTTTTGTGTAAAAGCACATTGATAGCCTTCGTTATTAATCATTCCATTATTGTTATTATCATTGTTAATAAATTTTGAAAAACCGTGAATCATAATCCATATCGGACATTGCATTTTAGACTAATAAAATTTTGTTACGAGAAGCCAATTGTGGGAAGCGTCCATATAATGTAAGCTTTAAAAACACATTTCTTTCTTGAATAATTTTGTTCTTTTGTACTGGTTTTTACATTGATTGTAATATTATTAAACCATGTAATAGTGCCATAGTATTATAATATTGTAATAAAAAACTGCTTAGAATAATTGTTCATTTTAGTAGTTAAAAGTAAAAACACATTCTACATTGATTATGAAAAAATGTATAAGTATATTTATTGATTGAAGAAAAATGAATGGTGTGTAAAGTGTATAAATTATAAAATTAGGAAATATAAAATAAGTATACCTATATTCTAATAATGAGAGTAATAAGATAGAAAATTGATATAAGAACTTAAATTGTGATATAAATACACATAAAGTGAAGAATCATTAAAGAAAATATGTTTATTAGGAGTCACATAAAAGTCGGAAAGAAAAGTTAGAAAAGCTGTACGTGTTCATGCAAAGACTTACCCATGGCTATTTGGGGTACATATGGCCTAATTTCGGCGGGTTTCAAATTGGTCGCGAGAGGTGTTGATGGTCCGTTGACTAGCACGGTACCAATGTAATTCAAGAGCTTCTGGGCTCGGTTCTGGCTCGGCTGGAACTGGAAGAGCTGTGGATTCTCGTCGATGAAGTAGGTGTCGACGTTGCCGTTCAAGAACTTCTGATTCTCGAGTACATTCAGCAAGAATGGAATGTTCGTTTTAACGCCGCGAACACGAAACTCGCGAAGGGCTCGGTTCATCTTCGCACAGGATGACTGCAGATCAGCTGCGTGGGCGATCACCTGAGAACAGCGAAAATTACGTTCAATATAATGTTGTTTGCCGTGGATGGGAGGGTTTTTCGTCGGGAATGTACCTTAACTAGGAGGGAATCATAGTAAGGCGATATGATAGCGCCGGCGAAGGCCGATGCACTATCCAGACGGATGCCCATACCCTCGCCGGAACGGAACACCTCTATTCTACCGGTGTCCGGCTGGAAGCCTTTGGCAGGATCCTCGGTGGTGACACGGCACTGAATGGCGAATCCCTGAGGCACTATTTTTTCCTGGGTCAGGCCCAACTCCGGTAGGGTCATTCCTTCCGCGATGCGGATTTGTGATTGCACTAGATCAATACTGTTGAGAATAAAATTTGGTTAACTGGCTGATTCTGGAGCAGGTGAATTATGATGTATGTGAGTTGATTGCCTACCCAGTGATTTCCTCGGTAACCGTGTGTTCCACTTGTAATCGAGCATTTACTTCAATGAAGTAGAAATTGCCCGTCTCATCTGCCAAAAACTCGACAGTTCCTGCGTTCGAGTAACCTACGTGCTTGGCCAACCTGACAGCATAATCTGTCATCTTGTCTCGCACTTTCCTGTCAAGCCTCGGTGCTGGAGCTATCTCGACAACCTTCAAATGACCGCTGTTATTAATACGCAAGTAACAGATACGAGTATTTTTTTGGTCAAACTGGCTGTACCTTTTGATGCCGCCGCTGAACGGAGCAGTCACGCTCGTACAGGTGAACGACATTGCCCGCAGTGTCACCGAGCAGCTGAACTTCGATGTGACGAGGCCTCTCGATGAACTTCTCGATGAACATGGCGCCGTTACCGAAGGCAGCCTTCGCCTCGGAAGACGCTCGTTCGAACAGTTCACGTACCTCTTCCATTCGTTTAACCACTCTCATACCTTAAAAATTCACCAGTTAGTTTCATCGTCGTTTCAAATCTGTGATACTGTTTAGGAATCGTGGCTTACCTCGTCCACCACCACCGTAAGCTGCTTTGAATATCACTGGTAAGCCGTACTTGGTGCAAAACTCCATGGCTTCTTCGGAGGTGGTGACGGGTCCGTCTGTACCAGGGACTATAGGAACACCAGCATCGATGGCAGCTTTTCTCGCTGCGACCTGTGACATTCGACAAGCGAACAAAGGTATATGTTTAAGATTCGGTTTATCGTGTTGCAGATTCTTTTTTCAAACTATCAATAGTTAGAACCCCGTGATAGTGTGTTATGAACCAAATTTATCATACTTTAATTGGTACTTTTAGAAATCGACTATTAAGGTAACTTTAATTAAAAAACTTGGTACTCTATACAAATTAGCAGTATACTCATAGAGTAACGAGGATCACTATAGCTACAGGAAGATTGGCTCATCCGAATAAATTTGCACATTGTATGAAGATTTCCACTTTGAATGTAGAAGGAAATTCTCTTGCGACAGAATGTTAAAAGTCAAAATGAAATTCACCTTGTCACCCATTTGCTGGACGACCGAGGGTCGGGGACCGATGAACCTTATGCCCGCGTCGATGACGGATTGGGCAAAGTCCGAGCGCTCGGAAAGGAAGCCGTAGCCCGGGTGAATGGCGTCGACATCGTTCTCCTTGGCCACTCTGATTATCTCGGGTATGTTGAGGTACGCCTGCACGGGTGGCAGCCCACGGCCCACAATGTAACTCTCGTCGGCCTTTTGACGGTGCATCTGCATCTTGTCCTGCTCGGAGTACACCGCCACTGAGCGGATTCCCAGCTCCGTGCATGCTCGGAACACTCGGATGGCGATCTCGCCTGAAATGTCATTGTGGTTAGGTTATGGTATGATAGTTTGGTGATTTTCTAAACAGTAATAGCAAAGAGAAATATAATTGATCGGGCTGGTCGTCGATCTCTAATATAAAAAGTCGATTGTGGATTGGATTATTCTATAAAACTCTACAGGAAGCGCGGAAGCGCTCCGAAGGCAAGTATAGGCGCTACTTATACGTTGAAACCAGTGGCCGAGTTTTTAAAATATTTTTTATATACTTTAGAGTTCATAGACTTTGCTTTAAATAATTTGAATATGGTCTGGATTTTCACTGGCTTATCAATCTGATTCTAGACTTTTTTTATTTCAGACTTGTTGTTAAATTGCTATAAAAATTTCTTTTACACAAAATTAACTTTTAAATTATTAATATTGATTTATACGATATTTATTTTTTTAATTATGTAAACAGAATTATATGGTCATATGGAAAATTTTTAAAGTTTGGTATAAAGTGGCAAGAATCTTACGCAATAGTAAAAGTGACAAAATGAAAAGTAAATAGTGAACATCTCGTGCGAGCTAAGAACGTGATACAACGGATGTACACACGATGACGAACGTAACGTAATGGCAAAGAAATACAATGATTTCTTATACGGAGGAAAAAAAGCATAAATCATTCTCAAATATAGCTATAACTGTGTAACCGATTGAATTAAAAGGCCGGTTTTGATAAATGTTGAATGGCCATTTTAAAAATTCTATCTACTATTTAACTTTAAAATCTTTGATAAATTTTAGATTGTACTGGTTTATTTTATAAAAGTACACATGAAAAAAAGTACACTTTACTTAAAAAGGGAATAAACTATTAAAAACTTTCCGCGATGATAACCGTCCTTCTTTCTGTGAATCATACAGTGAATCATTAAATTGAGCAGCCCAAAGGGTGAATTGGTTTAATAAATTAGATAAATTCTAGT
>JAPYZO010005255.1:0-10428 GCA_030522905.1 Torymus flavipes | reverse complement strand
ATTTAAATAATATACATACAATATCCCTATACCAATATATATATATAGACATATATCCCCATAAAACTATCCTAGTGTAACCCTATTTTTTTGTGTTTGCCTTTGTGTCTAGCTCGTAATTGCTTTTATTCTTTTTCATTCTTACGCCTTATTTTCATTGTTTGGCGATTGCACTTTTGTATCTCAATCTGCTTTCTTTTAGTTAAGTAACCTTAGGAATTTTATTTAATTTTTAAACCATCGCGTCCGCGGTATGGTCCCCGAATTCCACGTAGTTTTCAGTGAACCCCGAAGGGAAAGTTCGCAGAGTTAAAGAGGACTTGCGGGTAGAAAGGACCCATCGCATCACTCTTCTCTCAATTTGCTGTCGAGTCAATTCTAAGTCATGAAAATCGGCCAGTACGTTGGGAAGTGGATCGGGCGATCCATGAAAGAAAGCCTTAACCTCGCCGTACGACTCACCGCCCCTGAAGTCGAAGTTGATAGTCTGACACAAAAGTTCAGTGCCCTCAGTCTTCAGTAAATCTTGGCAGTTGTCGCTTCATCACTTCGTTGTCAATTTTTGATTTCTTCCTGCATGTCGGAAAATTTGTCGTAAAAAGCATATGAATTTGATTTCTTCGGTCGTTCGTCTTTTTCTTCTCGCCGTCGTCGCAATCGTAAAAATCCCGCTATCACCATGATGGATAACGACAATTCGGCTCTTATGATCAGCATGGCCATGCAAGTCGCTATCGCAACAATCCCTATTTTCGACGGAAAGAATATTCCTTTGAAAGACTTCATCCATGACGTGCGAAATGCAGACGCAGACATTCCCGAAGCTCAACGGGAATCGTTCATAAAGGAAGTGCTAAGTAGGCTTAGGGGGTCTGCACGCAACTCTACCTACGGAGTCGCATTCACCTCCATAGACGACCTCGTGAAGCATTTGAAGCAGCGATTCAGACTAGGAAAGAATTTCTCATATTACAACTCCCAGCTTAATGATCTCCGAATGGTCCAAGGAGAATCGGTGGTACACTTCCGAGACAAACCGAATATCCTTCTTATCGGAGCTGAAAATGCTCTAAAGGAAGAGAAGGGCAATGCCTTCAAAAAGGATATGATGGTCCCCATGAAGGAAGCTGCTGTGGACATATTCATTTGAGGACTCCCCGTCCACACAAGCAACGGGGTTGATGCCGTTGATCTAGACGCAGCTTATAAGGAAGCCGTACGAATTGAGTCGCGTATTCTCTCTAGAATACTCCCAGATGGCCGAGCTCAGACGGCTTATTCCAATCGCTACAACAAAGACCAGGAAATATCCCAAAATCTAAAAGGATTAAATTTTACACAATACCATTCAACCTTTTCAAGTGGTCATCAATCATAGCAAGCCCAACAGCAGCATGGGGTGAGCCCAGCATACGTCGGGTGCGTGAAACAGCGTTACCAGAATATGTGAAACAAGGTGAAACCCCATTTATTTGTTACTTTGTGACTAACCTACACGACCCTTCAGGTGGTCTATCTTACTACCCCATCCATTCTGAGAGCGGGTCTTTCCAAAGCTAAGGAGGATACGCACCTCGACGAGGATCCTGAGGCCGAGGCGGATACAATTAAGGTGCACCGCGCTTCGAAAGCTACCAAGACCCGCGGTTATATTACCCGAATACTTATACCGGAGGAGCGCCACCAATAAACAACAATGGCCAAACACAGTTAAGCGCCCATAAAGTTGGGCCTTCATCGTCTTTAAGCTCCCAGGGGGCTCGCCCACAATCAACCCTGGTGAGCCCGAATTCAAATAACACGTCAACTTCGAGGCCTCGCCCAGCCGAACACAATCAAATGCAACAGAGGTTCCAGAATGGACCACAGAACTCAATGAATACGCCGCGAGTCCCAATGACTCGAACACAAGGCACATCGTACGGATTGGTGCCTGTGGCCCAACTGGAAGAGACAATCCGAGGGAGGAGGACCGCACGGTGGAAAGAGTCAGAGTGCCTGAAGGTCGGCGACCTTGGTTGACCTTCATGATCGATAATGGAGTCACCGTTAACCTTATTAAGATCTGTGCGCTGGACCAAAGGACCTTAGTGGACACTACTCAATCAATTCCGTTCACTGGGATTAGCGACCAAACGGTGAACACCCTAGGCACGACTACACTCAATATCAGAGGAAATCCTGTCTCGTTCATGGTAACGAACGATAATATTCCTATAAGCCAAGATGGAGTCTTAGGAAGGAATTATTTGAAATAGGAACAAGCTGTGATTTCCTATCATTATAACGCGCTTATGATAGGGGTAGATGTGATGTATCCCCTTCCATTTGTTGACCTGCACGAATGTACACCCTCACCTGGGCTTGCCGTCAACCTATGTGATGCAGACATAGAACGAATCTTGCCAGAATTAACCGAACCAGAGAAGGTTGAGGAAATCAAACCGCCTGAATAAAACATGACAAAGCCCATTCCCATACGATATATCATACCCAAAAGATCACGGAAAGTCATCCGAATTAATGTTATCAATAAAGGGGTGCAAGAGGGATATCTCCCTAGCGTTGATGTTGGGTATGACGACGTCTATGTAGGAGAGGGAGTGATATGCGTTGATAATGGAGGATGCCAGGTGCTCGCTATAAACACGCGAGACGATGACATCACCATCGAAGTTGACCCACGCGAAATCATTCTCTGTGATTTCGCGCACCTCGATTTCGAACCAGGCTCAGGAGATGAAATAGAGGTTGGTTCAAATAACTCAATTCTGGACGCGGCAGAAAGAATCCGACAACTAAGGACATTCATTTCGATGAATCATCTAAATCCCGAAGAAAAAGCTAGCGTCGACAAGTTGATCCCCGATTTTCCTCAGGTATTCCTTCTACCTGGAGACGCGTTACCGTGCACCGATCTGGTAGAACACTATATCCCCACTGAGACCAACTTGCCGGTGAATGCGAAACAGTATCGCCACCCTATGGTCCATAAGGAATTCATTCAATAGGATATAAACAAGAAACTCCAGGATGGGATCAAAGAGGCTTCAACGAGCCCCAGCAACTCTCCAATTTGGATTGTTCCCAAGAGAGCGGATGCAGATGGAAATCCAAGATAGAGGATGGTGGTCGACTTTCGCGACCTGAATCAACGCACAGTAGGAGACGCCTATCCCCTCCCTAACATCGCTGACATTCTCGACTAACTAGGAGGAGCCATATACTTCTCTGTATTTGATTTGGCCTCTGGATTCCACCAGATCTAAATGGCACCCAAAGACAAGTGAAAAACGGCTTTCTCCATCCCTGCAGGGTACCATGAATTCAATCGCATGCCCATGGGACTGAAGAATGTGCCGGCGACCTTCCAAAGGATGATGGACCAGATCAAAAGGAGATTAGAATGCGAAGAAATGCTGGTGTACATGGACGATGTTATTATACATGCAAAGTCCTTGAAAGAACACGATCGACGAGTCCGCAGGTTTTTCGCTCGTCTAGCCGAGACTAAACTCGTGCTACAACCGGAAAAAGTACATTTCCTCAGAAAGTAAGTTTCATTCTTGGGCCACATCGTCAGTGAGTGAGCAGTGGAACCGGACCCAGAGAAAATTAAGGCCGTCAAGAACTTCCCCCGACCCAAATGAGTGAGAAATGTAAGGGAATTTTCAGGCCTCACAGGTTATTATCGGCAATTTATAAACAATTATGCCAAGATCGTAAAACCTTTATATGATTTGCAGAAGAAAGACCGAGAGTTTAACTTAGACGAGCCACAAGAAGCGGCGTTTGAACGCTAAAAGGAATGTTTATGCCAAGACCCTATCCTATCGTTTCCTGACTTCGTCAAACCGTTCACCTTAACTACGAATGCCTCAGATGGAGCGGTAAGTACTGTATTAAGCCAGAAAAAAAGATAATTTTAATCACCCAGTTTAGTATCTCTCCCGGACTCTCAACAAGGCAAAGTGTAATTACAGTACGACTGAAAAAGAATGCCTGGCTCTATGCCTTGAATCAATTCAGACCCTATCTATTGGGTCGAAAATTTACCTTGGTTGCTGACCATGAGCCGCTCAATTGGATGCATAGCCGGAAGGATCCGGGGCAACGACTGGTGCGGTGGATGTTTGAATTCACCGGGTATGAATACACGTTTAAATACAAACCCAGAAAATTGAACTGCAACGCAGATGCGTTATCACGCAACCCGGCTGAAACCCCCACTGAGGAGGATATCAACGAGCAGCTGCCTCAGATTAAAATCATGGTTTTAAAGGATAAAACTGATGATAAAACTAATGCAGAAAAGAAGGAAGGGAAACCCACAGCACCTAGTACGTCTCGTTCGCTGCCCTTACCCCCTAGACAGCCAACCTTGGCTGTCCCTTCGACATCTGGAGCGAAAGGACGCGGGAGACCAATCGGAGCTGCCACATGGAAAACTGCGCCGATTCTCGATCACAGTGTCATCGCTCACCGAATTCGGCAGAAAACGGCAGTACCATCCGTAAACGGATGTTATCTGCTCCTTCTACTCTGATTCCAAAAGGACGATCTACACCCGTTAGAGAGAAGCAAGACAAATCTATCTATGTCTCCCTTGTTCCTCAGTTCAAGCAATCTTCGTCCCTCATGTCATCGACAACTGCGGAAGAATCCAATGAATCCAGCGACCAGTAAGATCTCCCAATATATAATCCACGACGGAGTGCACTCCGATTGGACGACTCAGAGTCTTTTCTAGCGATGTGGAATGATCGTCTTTTTGAGGCTTGGTCAAATGACCAAAATAAAGACAGTCCACTGACCGTCAGTGTCCGTCAGAAATTATTTTTAAATTCTATATGTGAAATGACTGTCTTTTTTAAAACGGTCAGGTCATAATGACAGACCGTCGCAAGATGGTCATTTTACATCAATATAGACGCCGCACCATAATAGTTTAGTTTTAGTTAGTTTGTAAATAATAAAATAATTCAATAAAATATTATTCTTAAAATAATAAAATAAAATAATTATTTATTACCTTTTTATTAAATGAACTTTTATAAATATTTTTATTGTCAACATTTCTTAGAAACAATTTAATCCAGCTAGACAAAGACAAGAGAAAATAAACAAATTATGTTAACAGAGAAGTACAAATAATTAATTAAATTTATTGTAAGAATAAAAGCCATTTTAACTTTTAGAAGCTCTGCTTCCCGCGCGTTGATTCCTTGGAATGAGGTTTGGCCGTCAGAAAATTGTCTTAAATTAACTGAACGTCCTGGGTCCGTCATACGACTGTCGAGCGACTGCAGAGGCACGAGTTTCTTATCGGAAATTGTAGAAAGCCTTCTACGGATTTTCAAGATCCATCATCTAACTACTTCTGGGTACCATCCTTAGACTAATGGATCTCTAGAGAGGAGTCACGCCCCATTGGTGGACTTGATTCGGTCTTCCTCAGAAAGGTTCGACGATTGGGACAATTTCTCACCCTTCGCATCGTTCACGTACAATAACTAGTGTACATTCTGCGACCAACTTCACACGGTTCGTATTCGTTTTTGGAAAACTAGCTAGGTTCCCGATTCAGGTCCCTGCAGATGAGAAATTGAGGACTTATAACCAATATCTCCAAGACCTGGTTAGTAGGTTAGGCGAACTACAAGCTCTCGCGGGGGAACTCAAATCGCGAATAAAATAAAGGCCAAGATGCGTTACGACTAAAAACTCGTCCCTCCCTCTGAATCTTCTGACTAGTATTTGCATGTATTTCAGATTTCCTCTTGCTTGTCTTCACTACGCGCTCTCTACTTTATGCTATGCTTGCGTGTGCGGGAACACTTGTTACCGTCGGACCTTATTATGAGATCACGCCCGTTAGGACGAACCCTGACCTGTACTACGAATGAATTCGGCCGGTGCGTGTCCAAAAGGGCCGATGGAGGGTCGTCATATACCTGGATCTTCACTCTTTCTTAGGAACTCACAGCCCCTTTACAGACTTCGAGGCCATCCACAAGTGCTGTATGGTCCACTTCAACGAGCGGCGTTGTGCCACCATCCTAAACAAGGATCTTGTGGACATCAAGATTCGGACTTTCAAGCAGTTATACGAGGACATCTTGCTGACAGCCGAAAGAATGGATGTTGAGGAAAATGACAGTCCTTCTCCCTTAATCGATATCCGGCCCAAGAGAATGGCCCCTCTAGGAGTTATTGGGAGCCTCAGCAAGAGTCTCTTTTGACTTATCACCATTGATGACGAAGATCTGTTCAACGACAACATCGATCATCTGTTCCACGATCAAAACGACCTCGTCAAACTCATCGAAGAGAAAACTCACGTTCTTTCCGCCGGGCTAGAAGAGCTGTATAATGTCACAGCTTCTCATCGAGTCCTATTGAAAAGCCTAGAAGTCACATTGAATAATAAGGTTATCCCCTTAACCAACGAATCGGAAACCAACACCTTCCTCTAGGAGTTGAGCGCTTTTTCTCGATAAATGGAAGCTAAAGTGGACCATTTAATATACAGCCATCGGGAACTTCTCAAGATCATCAACGATTTACTCAATTGTAAAGTACATCCTAAACCGCTACGCCATGACACTATAAAGAAAATTGTCAATGACGTACGACAGTCTGAGAACGACGTAGATCTCCCTGTACCGCACATCATGTGAGGGCAGAGAAATTGCCAAGATAGCGACAATTGATGCTACTTATCATTCTGGACGCGTAATCGCCAGCCTGACTCTCCCTCTAACCGAGAGGACGGTTTATGTTTTATACAAATTACACGCCGTCGCTATCCCACAAAAATCGACCTCGCTAACCAGCAGTCCAACAGCATACATCGTCTCAGAATCCGATCATATCGCATTGAGTAAGGATGAACAAAAATATCTTAAACTCAATCAAAATTATCTACAAGAGTGCTTAGATACCCACTATGGGTATGTTTGCTCGCCCGAGGCGTGACCTTCAGTATGGGATCAAGAAAAGAATGCGAGACCGAGATGTTCATAAATCCGAACAAAAATGTCCTGGCCCTCTATACAGTTATCGTGAAAATGGAACCGTACACACAGTGGGTATATCTAGCCACTGACGGCAGTTGGCTATATTCAACTACGATTAGCGAAACCCTCAGAATTTCTTGTCCCGGAGAAATTTATCAGACCATCATGGTTACGGGAGTAGGGATTCTACGACTAGCCGAGAGATGCATTTGCCGCACAGCACATGTTATTTTAGGGTTGGACACTATCAAAACGTTCAAGATCCAATATGTTTCTGAACCAGATCTCTCTCTAGATATCATGGATATCTACCCCGAATTTAAGACCCACAACTCTAGCATCGACATCACACCCAATGTTGCGATTGATCCAACTGCCCTAGATCGAATACCCTCTTGGGAACACCGGAAAGAATCCCTTCACAGTTCGGGCCCATGGAATATTGTTACACCTTTGAGGATTCTGAAGCAAGATTATCTCATGGTTTTGTCCGCTACTTCAATCCTGGCGATGCCTTGCGCGCCTTACACTCGAGTAAGCGATGTTTCGTGCTCGACGAGGATTGCAGCAATATTCAACAACGACTCAACTAATAGAAATCGTTCATATCCCCTGTTGGGTGGGTTATTGATCGACGTAACCGAAGACTACATGATGTTGCTTGCTTCCGTCAGATGAAATTAAATCATAGTGACTTAATTGGACTTCCGCTATAACTAACAGTACAAAAATCCAGCCTATTATTAACTTACCTTGTCCCTGGATTCAAAATTATCAAATATATCGCCCATATCGTACCCCAATTAATAAAGTCTATTTTTCTTTGTTTCTTTTCTAGATATGTCCCAGCTATTATTCAACCGATATAGATGCGAAGCAGGGTTACCCGCCATGGAACTCCCCGCGCGTCCGACCGAGGCCAGAGAGAAAGCACCAAGGGTTAATCTTGGCCCCAGATCTCTACAAGATGAAATAACTGAAGTCATCAGCCTGCGAATTTATTCCTTGCGGCTAGATGAAAACGAACCACGAATCACGGTTATTGTATATTAGGATGAGCGAACGACCCCGACTCTTCGAGTTTTAATACGAAAAGAAGGGCCCTTTAGAATTTCCACCCCAGAACCTGTCGGGGATCGCTTCGCCTTCCGCGTAACCTTCGACACCGTCGACCGCTGCCTGATGATGATGATGAAATATTTGAAATGGGCTTACGTAGAAGACGAGGGGGACCAAGAAGAACCAGCATCTGGCACAACGGTGGATATACCCGCATTGACCTCAAGAATAAGGAAACTCGTTGTAATGCCTGCGGTAGAGACCCCAAATGAAGCCTGGGAGACACGACGCATCGCCGAGATGGAAAGCCGGCGAGGAAAAAGACTCAAGCATGTCGAAGGACTTAGAATAAGCATCATTATACGCATGAGGGCTGCAAAAACTACAGCCCTATTATACTTTTGCCAGTTTGGACACATCGATTATTTCCTCACCATATCCGTAGGCACGAGAGGAGTACATCAAATATTCATAAAATATTTTCGGGCCAAAAGCGTGAATGAGGCCATAGAGAAAGCAGATCTGCGATACGGAGTCCGACGTTCGAATCCGCCGATTGCACCCAAACATTCCCCATTACACCGATTCCACCCTGACTGTCGACGCATTGTGAGTAACCGCCATTACCAAAACCACGTACTAGTATGCCGATGGGAAGTAGGAAGAGTGGAGCTTGTACATCGAGCTTGTGGACGGCGAGTAAGGAATCGAAGTTGGGATGCACACCTCGACACCTGTTGACAAACCTTTGATTACGTCGGCCCTAAAAGAGCCCCTGCCGATCAGAAAGCCCGGCAGACAGAGGAAAAGAGACCGATTCCTACAGAAGAGCTACACTACGATGAACAATATCATACTCCTGAATTTTCACAGGAGGAAGAAGTCAGCTGCCCTAATGATGATATCCAATGTAGCATCCAATAACGCTATATATTCAGATACTTTTATACCCAAAAATTTTCATATTAAATAAAAAAAAAACCTTTAATGGACCTGTTGTTTGATTTCCTCGTTACATCCCTCCTTTATATTTCCCAACGATTCTTGAACTTGAAGCCAATCCAAAACATCCCATAAATAGGACTTCAATGGAGAGACATGAAACATCTAAGAGGACATCGAGGCCCTACACATTCATTTCTGCGTAACCCGATCTTTGCCAGGGACGGCAACATTTTCAAGAAGGGGCTGTTGTTACGTTAGAGCAAAAACAAATTTGTTTTGGGTTTTATTAAGAAATATAATTCCACATAATAATAATTGAAATAGAATCACGGGTTTGAATATAAAGAAAGGAATACGTGCTAGGTGACGTTAGAAAGTCACAAAACATTCATTCTTTTTAGCGCGAAATCTAACACCCTCTTCCGATCACTCATTGGGGAGAGGTAGACCACGAATTTTCGAAGCTGACCACGCAGCAACAGCCAGCCACGGCACGTGTGCGTTGTATCGAATTGCCGCGAGGCGAGGGCAGCTCGTCCTAGGGCTGCGCGAAAAGAGCGCATTTACCGGCCCCATCTAATTGCATGAGTGCGAGATAGAGTGAATGCGGAGCGGGGATAGAACTTCACGCGGGGCTTGATTAACGAAGCGTGCCCAGAGCATTATTATATTCCGAGCGCCTGCAAAGCGAAGTTGAATATAATCATATAAACGAGAAATTAAGAAAGTTAGTGTAAAAGTTGATAGTAATTACGTGGCCAGCTTTCTTATAATCTGTGAAATTGTTTCTGAATTATTCCTGGATAGCTTCCAAAATAATATTCAATACATATATATATATATATATATATATATATATATATATATATATTTATATAAAAAAGAAGAAAGAAACTTCAAAGTAATTGAAGCTTGAAGGGAATATGAGGAAAACCCAAAGGAAAATCTAGACGGACTTGGAATTCCCTCCTGGCCCATCCTCAATTTATTTGCAATCTGTCTCCTTCACCGAATCTGTGAAAAGTAAGAAAAATTATTTAATAACTTACAAAACATAAAAGATTAATATAAAAGCTCACAATTACTTATAGCAAGCACGTGTAATATAGTACAATTATGAATTTTTAACTCTGTCTTACAGATCCGAAAACTTTAGTCAAATTCAAACAAAAAAAATTTAATTTTGATAAGTTAACTAATGTTTTACAATAGTTTTTATAAAAAATATATTTAACCGGAATTTTTTTATAACTTCCTGTGTCTATATCTCACCGAGGAAAACAATAATAGAATAAAAGCTTTTGTCTTGTTACGTCTGTGACGTATCTTTAAAATCAAATTAACATGCATTTTTCTTTCATCAGTAATTTTCTGACCTACAAAACATTGTAGCGAATTTAAACGA
>JAPYZO010005253.1:0-17437 GCA_030522905.1 Torymus flavipes | reverse complement strand
TTACAGATTTCTCTTTATCTCTCACTTAACATCTTTATTGATATAAGTTGTACTCAATAATAAACGGTTCATTTAAAAAATGAATAACCACAGTGCCGGATTCTTATCACCCTTTGCAACCATAATTAATTAAAACCCCTGAGTAAGTAAATTCACGCCTCCTGCACCGACAGGCCAATTATAAACAAAACAAAATGAAGCGCACGCGTGCAAAACGCTATATAATTTAATTAACTTCCCATCAATCATCACGCGCGCTAATTATTTCGGGTATCGCATACTTACTCGCTTGTACAGTGATAAAAGAGAAAAAAGAAACACCTCGTAGCGATTAATACTTCCGTCGCGCGACGACGACGACGACGACGACGACAAAACGTACATAGCACGCGACGTTGCGCGTCAGGGTTAATTTGCTGTCGCATGCGCATAGTAGTTTTTTTCCCATTCGTGCGAAAGTAGTAGTAGCTCGTGTGAGAAGAAAAAAAACGCGTGTTCGAGCGCTTTCGAGAGGATAATCGAGGTAGGATTGAATTAGAGGTGTCGAGTGTTCGCGCGCGCTTGGGTTTATATAGCGGGCGAGACGGATGATTGTTCCAGGGTATGTGTGTGCGGAGAATCGGTGGAGAGGTGCGATATTGGGTTTTGAGGATAAATAAAGGCTGCGATTGAACGACAGTGAATTATTGATGAGTCGGGTCGAGTGATTGCGAAGTGGGCTGTATTAGGATGCTTGGAATACGGAATTTTTAAGCTTTATATAGCAACAGGTTTGAAATTCATCTCAATAACAAATTCGTGGCTATTTTTGTAGATGAAGAAATGTGTGCTGACTCGAAAAGCGATAATTTGCATTATTACGAGAAGGCTGAAAATAACGTACGATTTGTAACCTAAGTTGTAATATTTACTAAAGTTTTCACGAATAAATTATATAACACGTACTCTCGGATATGTTGTAATATATTACACTCCACGAGAATTTGCAGAACCGCGTTGAACTAGCGGTATATACTTGAATCAGCTCTTCTCAATAGCCAAGATCGATTTCCCAATATACATAATTAGTAATACCATTGTTGACTAATAATACAACCGCATACCTAAAAAGTATTTTAACGCGATATTACAAGTATTTTCTTCAAAATATAAATGAAAATTGAATACTAAAATTTTACCTGACCCAAAATCTCCGCCCAACACACTATCGTTCATTTTTAAAATAACAAAAATTCTCAATCGCCAAATAAAATCTTTCTTTTCCAGAAGATGCAGAGGCAGAGGCTGAGGCCACGTCGGTCGCGCATGGAGAGGCTGCCCCTGCACGTCGGCCTCTTCCTCGTCTACGTCCTCTTCCAGCTGGTGACCGCGTCGTTCTCGAGCTCGTCGACGGCGCCGCCGCTGACAGCGTCGTCGTCTAGCAAGGCGCCAGAGCCGACGACCGCAGCGGCGGATATAGCGTCCTCGTCGACGCGCGGCAGCAAGGAGGAGGGCCAGCCGGAGCAGGTGCTGGGCGACACGACGTCAACCGCGAAGCCGAAGGGCGAGAAGGAGGACACGAGCGTCAAGGAGGGGCTCGTCAGCAGTGTCACGGTGAGTTGCTGATTGATGGGGCAGGTTGTTGAGTATAACACTGTTGTAGAATATGTTTCTTTCGAGTAACTACTGGCCATATTTACCGTGGTTGTAGTTTGGAGCACTCGGTAGCTATACGATGTAGTATAAGCTTTAGAAAGAAACCTAGTGAAATTCACTAAAAGTTCAGTTATAAGTGTACCAAATCAACGAAAATTTCAGTGAAATTTTCACTGTGCATTTCAGTTCATTTGCTATACTAATAATTGATTTAAATTTAGAGAGTAGAGACTCTATGTGACGTTTTTTTTTTTAATAAAAATATATTTTTAATTTATTTGAATAATGACAAAATTTAGTCAATAAATAGAATAACATTGATGTAGGATCGACTGAACCTCAAAAGTAAAGAGTTTATGCTGTGCTTTTCAATAATACACAATGATAAGTTATTATATCAATAGGATTGACATTAATGTTATGTTAAAATTTTGAATATATAGAAACTATATAGAATATCTAACGTGTAACTAATTTGTGAATCTCTTTTCAATTGATAAACGCACAATTCGTACAGCCTTTTTCAATAACCACGACAATTTTATATTAAAAATAAAAAATGTTTATCCGACAGAAAACGTTGAAAATGTAAGCCGACTGCACTTGCCCACCTATACGTACATACATACAACATCCCCACACGTTAGCTCTTAGCCAAAATATTGACCTTTCTCCGCAGGCGACGCCGGAGCCGCAGTCGACGACGCCGTTCATCGACCCGCGGCCGACGTGGCGGCCGCGCCGCGAGAACTGCTCGCCCCCGGCGATCGAGCAGTTCCCCAGGCCGCTCATGGGCCCGAACGCCCGAAAGCACGGCGGCCTCATCATTCATCTCCTCGTCGCGGTCTACACCTTCCTCGGGCTCGCCATCGTCTGCGATGATTATTTCGTCGCCAGTCTTGATCGCATCTGCGAGGGTGAGTTTCTTATTTGTCGTTGTTGAAAATGAATTCTTATATCAAGAATAGGTGTAGTAAAAATTAATCTATACAAAGTCCCGAGTGAATAGAAATAAAAGGTTTTAAGTGGGATTAAAATGAGAATTCATAGTGATAAAATGTTATTGGCTGATAGAAAAAGTTTTATTCTAAAACACGAAAACTTTCAAATTAATTTGAATAATATTAACGTTAAAATTAAATCTTATTTAGCATGGTTAACTTAATGGAAAATCTCCATTGTGCTACAAATCTTGGCTTATAACCCATAGAACGTAAAAGTTTATGTTCAAAGTTTGTTCTAAAGACGGAAGTTTGTCCTTAAAGAGCAACAGACAATAGCTGAGCGAATGTGAAATTGAATTCACACATGGTGCAAATTCGATTACCTGTTCTCTAGTTTGTATTCACTGACTTCAGTTCCAGCTGCACTAAATAGTATAGATGGAAAGTTTAATTACTTTGTTGCCTGCTGCGGGAAATTCGAAAAAGCATTTTATTCTATAAATTTAATTCCAATTTTAAACCGATCGATTAACTAGATTGTGTCAATCATTTCCAAATTCGCTCCATATATACATAAACTAAAAATCGATTACTTTAAAATTCGAGAAAAAGGTTTAACCTTCCACTTGAGGAAACACACCCATAGCCCGAGCGATATTTCAAATTAAGAAAACGCATTACTTCGCTGCTTCCAGAGCTGAAACTGACTCCCGACGTGGCGGGCGCCACTTTCATGGCCGCCGGGTCTTCCGCACCGGAGTTGGCGACCGTCGTCATAGGAGTCTTCTTCGCCAAAGACGATATTGGCGTAAGTATAAGCAGCAGCTAGCTCCCACGCGGTATTGATTTTCCGAAAGTTTTCCGTATGGCGCGGGATATAGAGGCGAAACTTCATCCCGAAGAATAATATTCAAAATGTTTGCGATGAAGGATAAAAGAAGGATATAAAGTTTCTCCAAGTTTATTATTATTTTTCCTGCGTTATATTGTGGGCAGTGGTGATAAAATAGCACGAGCGTAAATTACATGTTTTAAAAATGTTTCTTTTGTCGTTTACGAAAAGTGAGCAAAAAATACAGATAACATCATCTGGGATCGATAGAACAGTTAATATTAGAAGCTTAAGATCTTGTCTCTCCGACCGCGTAATTCAAGTGTGATAAAGTTAGAAAGGTTCTAAAAATACGACGAAACCGATATTTTTTTCTTGCTTACTTCAAAAAACGCTCGGGCCTTTTTCTCGCACGCTCTTAGTTACAGCGAGTTACACCACAATGCCCTTATTTGCACTTTATGAGCTATCCTTTTATCTTCAAAGACTCTTTTTATTGCTACCAGGTCAGCGGTGTAATCGGCAGCGCCGTCTTCAACATAATGTTCGTGATATCCGTCTGTGGTCTCTGCACGAGCACAGTGTCAAAGCTGAACTGGTGGCCGCTCTGTCGCGACTGCTTTTTTTACTTCGTCTCAATTCTCGTGATGCTGGGTACCATCGCCAACGAGTCCATCTCATGGTGAGTCACTAATTTACATACTTTTTGATGTGGGGTACTGACTGAGTGATTTTTGCAGGGGTGAGTCATTGTTCATGCTGATAATGTACGGTGTGTACTGCATCGCACTGTCTTTCAACTCTTCCTTGGAACGATGGGCCAAGTCCTACGACATTCCCTGGCTGCCAAAGGACGAGGAGCAGCCAGCTGAGCAAAGTGCTCTCGTGACCTACAAGAGCCTACAAGAGGACCGTCAAGGCTACGTCGATCCCAACACGACAGCGGTTGATCAGCCCAAGACCAATGAAGGTCAGTATTATCAGATAGATTAGACGATTTAAAAAGCCCAATTATTACTTCAACTCTGAAAATCGTGATTGGTAGGGTACTCGACAGGACAACCTGGTTACAACCAGTGGGACAACAGTGGCGACGCACCAGCAGCAAACCAGTGGGATCCGAATACTGCTTGGGACCAAGGAGGAGGCCAGACCGAGTGGGATCCTAATTCGGCATGGAGCCAATCGGGTGATCAGCATCAACAACAATATCCACCACAACCACAGCAGCAACAACAGATGGTCACCTCTCCTATCCAGCAGCAACCAATGCCGCAGCAGGAACAACCGTCGCGGCCACCGGTCCCGAAACAACCGCAGTACTACAAGGCCAAGGAACCTGATCCAAATGAGGTGTCACCGCTGGTAAAGCCAACCGACGGAGGACCCTGGGGTTTGTTCACCTGGGGACTCGTCTATCCCATTCACTACACGTGCAGGGGTACGATGCCCGACTGCAGACAGGAGAAGTATAGGAACTGGTATCCCTTCACCTTCTGCATTTCCATGATCTGGATCAGCTTCTACAGTTACATCATGGTGTGGATGATCACCATCATAGGTATGATAAATTTTCTTTCAATCATCAGAATTCGAGACTTAATAAAGAGTTTAGTGTTGAATACAATCTAAATGTAGGATGTCTAAATCGCGATTTTAAATGGTATGTCGAACGACAAATTTTTCTAATACTTGACAAGCTTAACATCACCATTTTCTGCCTCACCACAATATACAATGCATAATATACAGCATAATATGAGTTGTTCATTTACTTCAAGGAATTCAAATAGTCGATTAGTTTACAAACATCATTCTTGCTAGAAATTCGACTAATCACACTTTTTTAAAAACGCCTTCAGGCAGTACACTGGGAATTCCCGACACCGTCATGGGTCTGACGTTCGTCGCCGCTGGTGTGAGCGTACCTGATGCTTTGTCCTCCCTCGCCGTCATCAAGGAAGGCCTTGGTGACATGGCTGTGAGCAACGCTGTGGGCAGCAATGTCTTCGATATCCTCGTCTGCCTTGGTCTTCCCTGGTTCATCCAGACCGCCATGATTCAACCTGGCTCCCACGTGAACGTCACCAGCAGAGGTCAGTGTCATTATTTAAGATCAATTCGGATAAGAAAGCAATTTATTTTTAACAAACTTCTCTTAATTTAGTAAAAAAAATTCTTAATTTTTAATTCAGAAGGTGAATGTAAGGTTATTTACGTAGGATACAACTAATTTGAAATCCTTTAAAATTCTTTCCATAGGACTGACTTACTCAACGATCTCTTTGCTGTCAACTGTGGTCTTCTTGGTGCTGGCGACGCACTTCAATGGCTGGAAGTTGGACCGGCGATACGGCGCGGTACTGATGGTTTGGTACCTGATCTTCATAGTCTTCGCCTCGCTGTACGAGCTCAACATTTTCGGCCAAATGAATCCGCCGTCTTGCTTCAGCGAATACTAAACTTCCACAGCCGCAGCGAATGCCACGGTAAAGCAGAGAGCGACTAAAACGTCCTCCGCGCGCGCCGCATGCTTCTTTTTATCAAAAAAAAATGTCGCTTTGTCTCGCGTCGACGGCGTCTCTGGAGACGTCGTACGGAGAACGAGTTGACGGATCTCTCGGCAGAGAAAAGAAAGAGAAACGTGTTAGCGCAGAATAAGCAAAAGGAACATCGGATAGAGAAGAGGAAGAGATAGAAGATGTCGAGAGAAGGGATTTTAAAGTTTAGACTATCTGAATTTGTTACCAAAGAATGATATCGTATTTCAGAACTTTAACGTTAAGAGAATCGAAGTTTTAACGGCAGTTGGATTACTGGGAAATCATTGTTAGAGAAGCAAAATGGAAATAATAAAAAAAAAATGGCTGGGACCACACTATGATGGAGGAGGAATCGTGAACGAAAAGTAATTGAGGTGAATGTCTATGAGAGGACTACAATCGAGAAAACGAGAAAAATCAGAACAAAAGAGAGAGATAAGTCACTCGAAGGACAATATAATCATCAGTATTACAGAGTACTTTGTTTTATTTAGTGTGCAAGTTCATTTGGCGAATGTGAAAAGTACAGAAGAGGCTGAGCTTCTACTTAGGAAACGCAATCGATAACAGTCAAGAAAAAGCGGATTTTAAATTATCATAAGATTTTAATTCTATTAAGTTTCTCGCATCATTTGACGAGTGTGTCGTACTGAGAATAATAGTTTAAAAAGTTTAATATTTTCTTCCAAGTTAACATAAATATCATTTTCATGACAATATCAATGAACTATGTATGTTGTTTCAATTTTAATATATATATATATATATATATATATATAATTTTTCTCGTAATATAGAGTATAGTTATTATAACAAAGAACCAATTTAGAAGAAGATATTAGACTTTTTAAATATAGCAAGAAACTACAATGAAAATAATCAATGAAGTTTAGAATATTTTAATGATTGTTGAATTTTTATTAATCTTTTTCGATAATCTAAAGAATCAGAAAGCAAAAGTCAACTGCGGAAAAGTTTATGTTATCAAATAAATGTAGTAAGATTTAGCGTTAACGAACAAGGCCCGATTAAGAAACTAACATCGGCCTGAAACTGAAAAAAATTACCATTACTGTTTCCATATCTGTAAATCGACTTTTACCGACTGTTTGAATAAGCATTTGCAGAATTTGACTAAATAATTCAATTTTTTACAATATTACAACTATTACCGTAGACCTACAGGTCATAGAGTAACTTGCAAAAATAAATAAATGTATAACCGACGGTCGGTAAAAAAGATACTTACATACCAATGTTCTGCAGAGTTTAAGAATGGTTCAACTAGCATCCTTTAAATAGCATGTTGTTATCATTCAAGAAGAAAAAAAAATCATTTCCATTTACCAGGAGTAATTTTTTTCAGCGTGGCCGTATAGGTACATCGCTTTTATTCTTTGGCCACAAATGCGGCGGTTATCCTTTAAAAACGATCTTGAGCGCCGAATGATAATCGACGGCGATGTAGCGTTAAAGCGAAGTATTAAATAACGTAATGGAAAAAAGTAAAAAAATTCCTGTGCGTGGTGGAGTAGCTTGGCGCCGTTTATATATTTATAACAATTGTTAATCGTTTTACAAAGGAAAAAAATGAAATACAAGAGACTACAGGAATGCGCGACATTCCGTGCTTCGTTTCACGTTCGATAATACGTTTGTTTTTTGCATCTGTTACGGTGATTCTAAAATATCAATTTCGTGGGTTAAAATTAAAAAAATAAATTCCGCACAGTATTATTGAAAAATATTTACTCATGTCTCATGGTTAAAATTAATTACGTGTTGGTGTGAATTTAATAATTTGAATGTATTTCGAATTAAGTATATTTATATATTTATATACTATTCCAAAATGAAAATATTCGTGACATTAAAATTGATATTATTAGTAAAAATTATTCAATAATTTGTAAGAAAATAAAAAAAGTATTATTTCATGATGCACGAATGTCGCTTGCGCCTAAAAGTCGTTAATTAGCTAAGTAGCCATAACAAAAATAAATAAATGAAAACCTTACATCGTAAACGTTATTAAATTATATACACGTAAATGTGCATTGTATACGCGTATACTTTCGACTTAATACTCGCGATTTCGTCCCCGAATGCTTTTAAATATTGCGTTCACGCACTTCGAGGATATAAACCATTGGAGATGTTGTATGAAAGAAAAGTTTATAGGCAAAAAGAAACGGCTGAAACCATTCGGAGGATCCCAATCACGTAACGCGAAACACGGAAAATAATTACGAAGACGTTTACTATACGTAGTCCGCGGTAGTGAGATTTTTAAATAAAAAAAAAGTAAACAGACAAGAAATTTCTCGTGATTACACGGCGAAAGACGATTTTGTTATAGTAACAAAAAATATCGTAATGACTTTTTGGACGAAATCACAATAGCTAGTCGATATAAGGCGAAAAAGTCAAAGCGTTTTTTATAACAAATTACAACAGGTGGTTGTAATAGAAAAAAAAAATACAATTTTTACTACAATGTAATTGAATAGAATTAGCTGGGTATTTCTTATTAGTATAATGAAATCGATTTCGAGTGAGCACGTTTTTGCAAGAAATTAATCAACATATATAGTACATCAATAAACAATTTATCTTATTTCATGGTTGAAAAAAAAGTTGGCTGATCGTTAAAGTTAATTGAAACAGTAATTTTTTAGAGTTTAACTGCATGTCCTAAAACGAACGTAAGAAAGTTAATTTCTTGGCAACGAAATGCTTACACCGTCGAAAAACAATCGCTTTACTATAGACTAACGTAGACTGGTACATACATTTTACGAAACACGCAAGGACATTTTCGACGAACGAGATATATAAGAAAAGGGGGAAAAAGTAAAAAATAAAAAAAAAGAGAAACGATACGACGAATATAAAAAAAAATAAGAAGAAGATCCGAAGGCTTCGGTCTGCATGTCGATTGCGAGCGCGAGTCAGGAGGGTATACGATGGGGAAAGACAATAATTGACGCAGCCTTATCCGATGAAAGTATCTACAACATTCCTGCGCGTTCCTTGAGATCTTACACACGTGTAAACAATGGTAATCCCTTTTCTCGTTTCCCGGATGACAAAAAATAAAAAAAAAATGAAGAAGAAGATGACAAAGAAAATGACGAACGAATAAAAAAAATCATTTATTTTTTTATGAGGCTCTTTTTGCATAGCGCAGATGTAGGCGTAAACGACGAGCCACATGAGTTTTTTCGAGTTAAGTGTCGTGTACTTACATTTGTCTATGCGATCTTGTATATCAACGACAGAGATTTAGCTCGAATATTTCTTATATATCTATATTTTTGGAGTTCTAATTCGTTTTGAACTGTTTCCTGTATTTTATTGTATACATAGTCACGACAATGAAGTATTTTTACTTGTCAGTCATGGGCAAGTACCCCACTTCTATTCCATTCATCTTTTTATCCAGATAAAATACATTTCATGTTTTTACAGTAGATAACTTTAAGATGATTTTTTTTCTATGGTGTAATGATACGTTTTATACGTTTATTCTTTGCCAAGCTGTACAATATATATATTTAATTATTTTTGCAATATACTTGAAAAATACTTTTACATAATTTTTATGCATCAATTTTGCTCAATTTTTTTTATATTTATAATAAACATAGTTCAGCTAGATTCTTCGTGTTTTTTAAATATAGTCATTGCTAGATAAATATCTGTGTAAGATATAAAATTTGTCTCAGTTCATTTACAATGCTGCCCTTGCCCATGACTACACTTAACAAGACGATTGTACAAAGTTAATACTTACTTTTATTCTTACAACAATCTCTCCCAAACTCCATAAGTGATTCTTTTCTCTGTATACTTAATAATATATTAATCGGAAATAAAGATGTTTTTCAGTCGCAAGGATCGCGCAGTTGCGCTAAAGAAAAACACGTCGTAATAACTGTATTATTACATTGTATTGCATTTTACATTCAGCGATGTTGAAGTAAGAATAACATTCGCGAGAGGCTCCCGAGATGATTTATGAAAAAAAGAGAAGCAGAATGCTTAGGTCAATAATATTTATTAATTGTATTATTGTGCGTCAATAATGAAAGTTGAGTGTATTTCTCGAGGACGAGGAAATAAAAAAAAAACAGATAACGTAACGATAAGGCATACAATATTAATCATTTTATTCGCTATATAATGTAACGAAGAGTTAGCATTTTATTCCGTTGTTTGCCCGTTTAACGAATAATCTATACATATTACGGTGTTAAGATATGTAAGTCTATCTTACTATTGCCATATTCGTTGTTTTAAGTGATACATAAGTACATATATTTGCATAGGAGTCTCGATTTAGCGATGAGAATAGAAGAACGGGGACAAAATCCGATGAACGATAGAAACGGGGGGATAAATGGTGACGATGTTAGCAGAATAATCGACTACGTCTAATATATTTCGTGTTGTTATAATTAGATAATAATTTAGGAACATAGCGTATGTAATTGTTTAAGATAACGTTAAGATTCGCCATTTTTGGGCAAAGATTTGCGGTTACTTTTAAATAATGTTTTGGAAACATTGGCATATATACTTCTAAAGAACTAGTGTAATATTAAGATGAATTTTCTTTTTATGCCTATTTATAATGGAGGCTAATTTGAAATGGATAAAATTGCAATTGGAAAAATGTTGAATAATACATGATTATATTTGCGAAGAATGTGTTGATACAATAATTGCACGCTAAGACATAATTAATAGTAACAGGTCGCTGCTTTCTTTGTACATTTTGGTGTCAAATTTTATTATCACATAAAGTTTCCTGCATCGCAATAAGAGATAATTCGCAGTGAAGGTAGGAATATTTTTGAAATTCCAAATTCAAAGGAACGTTTCTGTGATAGTAGAAACAGGCACTAAAGTTCAAGCAGAAATATAGAACTTTTACTACTAATTCTTGTTAGTGCGAACAATATTTAGCTTAATTATAGCGTAATTCGATAAGTTTAGGGATTAAAATTAAGAATGTAACTTTCGTTTCTTGCTATTTTGCATAATAATAATTGTTCGTTCAGTGAAAACTCGTTTCGTACAAAAAGGCAACTGGAATCTCGGCGAGACATAAGAGGCATTGTAACGATATTTAGACTCGGTTTAAGGCTACCATTTACAAGTTTAGGGCTTTCAACGAATTCCGACAATTACTTAAACAAATAGGTGCTATTATACCGTACACTGATAATTGTAATCCATTGTAAAACCATTTATTCCGTATTCGTCGATCGACCGATAACCAACGACAACCAGACAACCGATCTCAAACTGTATAAGAGGAACACGGAACCAGATGAGAACGAAGAAACGAAGAATACACCAACAAATAATCGCGTCTATTCCTGCCGACACGAAGAAAGTTACGTAATCCGATGCAGAAACGAGAAGTTAATAAGATGAAAACACACAAAAACAAATAAGTAAACAAGCACTGTAGAGAGAAAAGAGAGTGAGTACACACGATGTCCCGACTTGAGCGTTGCTGAACTTTCAGTCCTTTCGCACTACGCGTTAAGAAATGAGGAAGAGGCGAATGGTTATAGCGTTTGTTTGTCGATCAGATAACGCGTATAGCCGGCTAAAAATTTGAGAGAAAAAGTCACAATCGTGGGAGAAAAAACGACGAAAGTGCAGTGACGTCCGTAAATGAAAAACCAAAAAACGAAAGAGACACGCTGTTAAATATATACATACATATATTATATATATATATTTGTAATGTCTGCCATTTTTCAGTTATTAGTGGGAATTATATACTTACCATAATAATAAACGCGATACTTCAGATGGAAAAATGATACAAAAAAATAATAAGCATCAACGAAAAAAAAACAGTCCTAACGTCTTCGGATATATAATGAAAAAAAAAAAGAATAACAGATATAAGCGAGATGTATAAATAATTTTTCATTGTTATATACTATATACATATATATATTATATACACAGATAGGAGGCTACTTACGTTAGTATATACATATATACATAAATATTATATATATACATATACATACATTATATATACACGATATGACTTTTTTCTCTTCCACTGTCTTCTTCCATTTTTATTCGAGGATCGCGAAAGGAAAATCATGAGAGATATATGCGAGCAAGAAACCGATAGCAAACGAGAAAATAAGAAAGTCAATCTAAATAGATGTTAATTATTATCATATGCGTACGTGTATAATTAAAAAAAAGGCAAGGCAAAAAAAAACACTGTATAACTTTAATCGTCGAGCGTCAGATCAACGTCGATCAATTTGAATGTGTCCTTAACATAGCTGTAGACAGGAAAAAAAAATACTTTGATGGGGCGATATTCAATTGCGTCACATGCGACACCGTGCAAAGTCAATATTTACACATACCACATGCTTACAGGCGAATTTTGATTTTCGCGTGCGATATATATATATACATATTTCGTTCGATTCGCCGGGCTCATTGTCAATACATAATTATATAAATATATATAACGACAGGTTGTTCGATGCGTATTATACACATGCATTGTTAGAAGTATGAGAGATGGGAGAAAGTGAGAACGAGTTAATAGTCATGTACACGACAGATGTATTCATTCCCGACTAGTCAATTTTCGAGGTAATTCGCGGATATTCGTTGGTTTTTTAGAAGAAACTTCTTCGATTGCGTGATGAATTGTATAAAAGTAATCTTTTTTTTTCTTTTTACTTTTGTTTATAAGTGTGACATTGTTGTGGTTGATTAATAAAAATTTATATTATAATTTTTACACTATTTTTGTTTCGTATATATATTTAAACTTTAGCATTTATTATTATCACTTATTCATCCGCATGAAGAAACTTTACGAAGAATATAGTCAATAAACATTGTTACAGTTAAATAAAAAGAGTATAATATATATTTATTTATTAATATTGCGTTGAAGAAATAATTTAAAGGCAATTATTAAATAGTAGAAAACTGTAAAAGCAAAATAGAGCAATTGAAAATTCACGTGTGATAAAATTAACAAACAAGTCGATTCGTTTTATTACGTTAATATTTATATAAATATTGTTATTTGTGTGAGAATAACTTGAGTTGCGAATTTTGTGGTTCCTAATGCGATAATTTACGTGAAATACAAAAAAAAAAATGAATAGCTTAGATTGTGAGATTGTGGAAGAACGTTGAGTACTTATAACAGGTTACATGAATTTTTAGGATAAATATACACAAAACGTTCAATTGCACTTCTAGTTTTGTCTCGAGTATGTTAAATGCGTTTAGCCTTTATGAAGAGAACAAGAATTGTTTTTTGTCCTAATGCGTCAATATTCCTAGTCGTAGCTTCAACAAACTTATGTAAATAATTGTTGTAATGAAGAGAGAGAGAGAGAAAGAAAAAAACGTCGTAACGAGCAAGAGATATATCATATAATACGGCATACGCAAACGGCAAAATAAAATAAAAATAAAAAACACGAAGGAACACGAACGAGAAATGGCACTACCTTATATATATAAATATAATAAACCGCAGATTCACGTAAATGCATACGTAGAAGACCAAAAAGTAAAAAGTGAAAAACAAAGCATCAAGATATTGTTACGCATACAAGATATTATAAATATATATATTCCAAAATAAACGTATTGTTGATTTTTAACGTGGTAATTTAAAGTTATTTTAAACGAACGCGGAATAAATATATATATCTATATATGATCGCGGATATGTCACGGGCATCTATATGAGCACATGCGATAATCAAAATTGAGAGTCGTTTAAAATAAATTTTCGTTACCATTAACCCTTGGAGAGAACGTCTTTTACACGTATTATACCAGAAATTTAAAAAAAATGGTGGCACGTTATTAACCACATCGTTATTATACACGAAGAGAGAGAGAGAGAGAGAGAAAGAGTAATTGCAGAGTGCTAGGGGTGGGAGAGTCGATTTAATATTATAATACAGTTGATAAAACGTACTGTAATAGCAATCAGCAGACAAAAGGAAGACAGTAGGTGTTATGTACTACGATGTATCTGAACCGTTTAAGAACAAATAAAATTATTGCGAAATAAGATTGATCTTTTATTCTCGACTCCCATTTTTTTATTTCTTCTAAAAATTTTATTACCTTGTTTATTCTTTTTAAACTTTTTTCTGTTTTTTTTTTCTTTACTTTTTCATCACTTAGATACTTACATATGTAATAACAAAATATTAGTGCACTGAAGAAAAATATAAAAATTACAGTTTATCTTTAATTTCTAAAAATAATTTATCTTTTCCTATTTTCTCTTAAACAAATGGACATTTTAGCATCACCAATTTCATTTCCTGCCTTTAAAACCACACAAACGGAGCATATATGTAGGTATAACTGTGTGCAACGTCGCGCTGAATCAAGGCGAAAAAACTGCCGTCTTTTACGATTACGCCGAAGGAGCCGGGAGAAAAGTCATAAAATTATAAGTTTACTGACTCTGGCAGTCGTGAGAGGGACACGTTTAGTCGCTATGCAAAACAAAGGGCTTTTGCAGACGTGTGCAGAATCGGTATATTTGAGACCGACAAGTGACCGCAAAGCGGGACCAGCTGACAAGTATAAGATCGAGACGTGTGGAGGGAACAAAAAATTATGGACTTTGCAGAATGTTTGATGAAATGGCGAATCATACGTTTATAATGGAAATTATACTTGTTATTTGTTCGTAATTATTTATAACTTGCTGGCACATCAATAATTTAGTTTCTCAAACTCGTATATTTTTGGTAAAATTATTTTATTATTTTATTCAAAGTAAGAAACGAGAATGTGGGAGCTACCTTCAAGCTGCGAATTCTAAAAAGCTGTGAAGAGTAAATAGAAAACGCTGCCGACAAATACACCTACGAGGCGGGACTTGAAGCTAGGAGGACGGCGGCCAGTGAACCGACCATAGGGGCGATTATAATCTCGGCCTCTGTTCCTGGGGTCGCTCATAATAGAACGTGACGAATATCTACTCCGTACTCGAACGAACGCAACGGCGTATTAATTACACGTGCAACCAGGTTACAGCGTCTTAAAATAGGTACTTAATACTTCACCATTTGGCTGGTACATAAAATAATAATTTATCGATAAATTGAAGAAAATTTGAAGCATTTTACCCTCTAAAGAAACATATGATTCCAAATCAATTACCTTTGTAAACGAATAAAAACACAATTTTTTTTATAAAAGAGGTTAGTGACAATTCTAGGTTAATTACTAAAACAAAACCCCAAAACTATATCATGTTTAAATTACGTAAAACGTCGAAATCCCACGAGTGTCCAAAGAAAAAGTGCGTCTGCGCTGACGTCCAAGATCTAACGAACCTCCTTTCCGAGCTCAAATGCCAGCGCGATCGAGCAAAGTGCGCGAAGAAAGAATTCGCGGAGTGCGAGTTCAGGTTAGACGAGGGCGCGAGCGACGAGATGGATGAGAAGACACGCGAGGTCCTCGCCGCGAAGCTGAAGGCGCAGCGGGATAGCGTGCGCGATCTGATGAAGCGGATCTGGAAGATGAACGATGAAATTGTACGGCAGGAGGTCGATGTGTGCCAGACGGATAGAGAGGTGAGTGGGTGAATTTGCTCACTGGAGGTGATATGGGATTTCTCGTGATTCCTGGTTAAAAATCTCTATATTTATTTCATCGATTACTACTTAGGTAATTTTATTACCCGATTGCGATTAGATGAATATAATCTATATTTTTTACAAACTATATATTTTTGCATGCTAGATTGCAGATCTGCAGAACGAGATATGTACTGTCAAGGAAAAATTAGAAAATTGCAAGTGCAACCAAACGAACGGAAGGAAGAATGACAAAGGTAAGGTTGCCGAAGTTGCTTGGAGGGAAGCAGTCACGCAGGAGACTAAAGAGCGCAATCGACTTCAAGTGAGATTCTATAGATACTTTGAAGATATATTTATTCGCCAATTGATTACGCATTTATTTCAGAAACTGATAAAGAAAGTAGCTGATTGCTTCGAACAAGAAAAAGTGGAGAAAAAACTGAAGGCAGAGCAGAAACAGGAGGAGAGAAAGGCCGACACAAAGCTTTTATTGTGCGCGATTGATCGCGTTGAAAGATGCCTCAACGATTCTAGAACTCTGTTACCTCAGACCGATTAAAACAATATAGCGATATGCAATCGTAATATTTAGAATTTTTTACATATATTTAGAATGGGTTACACTTATTATAGGAATAGCGAAACGTCATTAACTTTCTATAACAATCATAGGTCTAAATTTATATATAATGGAATCAATACTAACAGAGACACTCAAAATTTTATCAAAGCCACGATCGTCAAAGATACCATATCACAGGGTTGCCAGGCGATTTTCACTCACTCGCGCGTGCGTGAAAATCGCCAACTGGTATCCCTGCCATATCAGTGCAAAGCGGATAATAAACAAAAGCGATGACTTGCTTCCAATGGACTGTCGTCTGCTGTATAAGTCAGTACCTAACGAACGTCTCCGAAGAGTGTGACGCGTCTAATCGAAAATGAGTTCAGAAACAGTCTCAACGATGCAACATGTGGTGATTTTGGGGAATAATTACGTAGGAAAACAGAGCCTCATGAACCGGTTTATCAGGGACAAATTTGGGCAAACATGAATGGTGAGTTATATGTCGTTATGTTGCGGGTTATTGTGTGGATCACGTTTTGTAAAAAGGTTTTATTTGCTTTTTAGCCTGTAGGCTTGAAATTCGAAAGTAAGGTTGTCAGCATCAGTGGGAAGAAGCACTCTATGTGCTTTTGGACTGTCGCTGGTATGTGCAATGGGTAATGTAGATAAAGCATATGAGTAATTCTACAGCAAACATCAAAGAACTGTGTGTGTGTGTGTGTGTGTAATTTTTATTAAACCATCGTTTTTACATTTTAACTCTTATAGAATAAATGCTTTAAAATTATATTTCAATCACATTCTATCATTCGTAGCACTTTGTGCGCTTTTAATTTGTTCTCAGCACCATATTTCTTTTTTTTTGCCTCCGCTTTTTCTTTTTTTTTTCTTCCTCTTTTTTTTTATGCGTTCCTTTTTTCATTTGTGTATTTTTTTTTTTTTTTTTGTCAACCTACATAATATCTTTCGTTTTTTTTTCCATTTGCATATTTTTCTTCCATTTCTTTGTTTTTCTTGAGTTCAATTTCCCCCATCTTCTTATTCTTCAATCATCATCAATTTAGATTTATCGCAAATCATTACAATGTTTTAGTTACAAAACAAATTATTATTGATTTTCTATCATCTATCACTCAGTACTCGCAACACCTTCAAATATATATCTTATCTCCCTACTTCACTGTTCAGAAGGTCCGAAAACCCCCAGTTTGATAGTATTATCATGATATTTACGAAGATTTGCAGTATGTAAAATCTGACCGTATCGGAAAAAATCCTTT
>JAPYZO010005252.1:0-10751 GCA_030522905.1 Torymus flavipes | reverse complement strand
TTTTTTCAAATAATCTTATGAAGCATTTGATGGCATCACAGTAATGGGTTCTTGCGATAAGATTATAAGAGATAAAGTGATAAGATGTGATAAGACTTTAAGAGATTAAGATTAAGATTGTTGTAAAAATGTTATATTATTATGGATTGTCTCCTATTTTATTTTATTATATGTAAATTTTATTTTTAAGTTTAGTTATTATGTAAAAAAATTTTTGTATGAAATTGTTGTTGTGCCATTCGGCCTTTGCCTTGGCGAATAAAATTGTTATCAATCAATCAATCGCTCTCTCTCTCTCTCTCTTTCTCTCTCTCTCCCTTCCTCGCTCTCGCGCTCTCTCCCTCTCTCTCCCTCTCTCTCTCTCTCTCTCTCTCTCTCTCTCTCTCTCTCCTCTCTCTCTCTCTCTCGCTCTCTCTCTCTCTCTCTCTCTCTCTCTCTCTCTCTCTCTCTCCCTCCCATACATAGGGACGCTGACTGTCGGGTAAGTGATATCGTCTTTTCGTCGCACCCAAAAACTTGGGCTTTTTCTGATCCAATCTTCACTCCCCGGAAAGCTTTTTTGCTAGGAAGGTGGCTCCACATGAATACGACAAGAATGGTGAGAGTGCCGATTTCCGTACCACCTTGTTCGACTGCCGGGTCAGCACCTGTCCACGCTAGCCCGATTCGTTATAGTACCTTCCTCTCTCCAAGGCCAGCGTCGTCAACAGAGACGTCGTCATTGGACGGAAATGTCCAATGAGAATTCGAATGCAGCTCCAGCTGTGAAGTCGAATCTAAGTTTGAGTAGGAGCGGTAGCAAGATACGCTTTGTTAGGGAAGATAAAGTAAGGTCACCTGCTACAAAACTTTCGCCCAGTTTTTCAAGTAATGGAGGTTTTGGAAGGAAATTAGATATAGCTCGTCAATCCGAAGTATCGAGTCATTCAGCTTCGATGGATTGCAAGTGTTCGTTGGAGGTCAAGCATATTTCAAAGACATTGCACAAGGTTCGAGAGGTGTTAGATCAGTTGAAGCTGTCATTGCATTTAGGGAAGCAGTTAAATAGGGCCTATTACCAACGTTCTTCATCCTATCATCCATACCCAGAAAGAAAGTTGTTAGGAATTTATAAACAGTTGAAAAGAGTAAGCCAGAAAGACGAGCTCCGGCGAGCTGCATCAGTAGCATATAGGACTCCGCCCCCGCCGAACGAATCATTCCTTCCACTGCTTGATAATGCTACAGCTAAACTGCGTCGGCAGGCTAAGTTAGCATTCACCACGCAATCAGGATCAGATTTGCTTGCTATCAGTCGTCTTCAGAGTTTGGCAGCAGTATCTCCCGTTAATGTAGCTAAAGCTGACTTATCTCCAACTACAAGCTTACGAGTGGAGAAAGTAGTAAAGATAAAGAGAACGAAGCATCATAAGGCCTTGTATAAACGATTTAAACAGCCCAGGGTTGCTAATGCTGAAGCTAATCCATTCGAAGAGATTATCAACCCCGTCCAGAAACAAGAGCAGATGATATTTACAGACGTCTCTCCTCAAGCTAGTACCAGGGAGATTCGGAAAAGGAAAAATATCGACCCTTGTTTCCGCTGTAGCCAAGTTGGTCACTGGCAAAAAGAGTGTGTGAACGCCCTATGAAAGCAAAGCTGTGGGCAGCTAAGTAAATCTCCCGCCGCCATGACCGCCATAGCGGAACTTGAAGACGTCGATCTAGTCAAGCCCGCGCGTAAAACTGGACACGCTCGGCCTGGATGTTGGAATTGCAGAGAATTCGGACATGGGCGGACTGTCTGCCCTCGTCCCCGCCGACGTGTATGTTATATGTGCGGCCAAGCAGACGTCACCATAGCTACATGTCGTACATGCTGTCAGGAGTGGGAGCAGCGCCAACTTCGTCGCCTAAGGAAGTATGCCTAATGTTTGCTGTAGCTGGTAGTATATCATGTTCTTTCTCAGATCTCAATTCGTAGAAAAGAGATCATAAGTCATAGAAAATGGATTTGGTCCTTCCCTTACCTTTTCCCTTTGGTCCCTATAAGTAAGCGAGAGCGTTCTCCAACTAGTTCAATCCTTAAGCAAATCGCAATAACATTTAAATAAATTCAGTTCAGTTTGTTGAATCGTTTGGCTAAATTTGTTCGTTTTTGTTATTCGCGAGAGCCAGCATGTTTTACAGGTTGCCAGAACGTAGCTCAAAAAGAGCCGTAGTCCAAGGGATCGGCTAGGTAAGATAGTCAATGGACCACTTCGAGTTTAGCAGGGGGGAGTTGTGACATGGCAAAATGCATGTCACTAGCATACGCGAAGGATTAAGAGCACGGCGGTTGCGGAAAGCGACAGCGACGTGCAATACCGTGCACATGCACGCACACCTACTAGTACGCGCACACTGCCTCTCCCAATACCCGTGTCCCGGCGCGTACCCTCCCCAAAGGTTTCCCTCTGTACAGTTCGGCCAGAGGAAACCGACCAGCAGCAGATACAGCAGGAACAAGCTGTATCAGGAACAGGCTTCAGCGAGCCTCGCTCTCCCATGCAGCTGACAGGAGCAGAAGACGCCAACCGAGAGAGAAGCCGCAAGAGAAAGAGGCGCAGGAGCTCAGCGCTGTATCGGCCATCCAACGGGCGACGCATGCGAGCATCGGCAGAGTACGGACTGCTCGCTCGCGCCGCAGTGAAGAAGGCGGCCAATCGGCGAACTAGAGCACACCAGAGGAGCGCATACACCCGGACGGCTTTTTCCATTCTGTCGCCTACTGCCGAGCCGCGTGCGTTGCTTCTGTAGCCGTCTCGTCGTGCCTATCCTAGGCTCCGACTATATCGTGAGTGCGAGTGTGTGTAACTCCTCGCGGAGTACCCTACCCAGCCACGGTTGCACGAGAGAGGAAGCAAGAGAGAGATAAAGCCGTCGTAGCGTCGCCTGGTCGAGGTTTGTCTCCCTTTTGGATTTTTCCTTACGATTCCACTACTTGTGTGTGTGTGTGTGCGCGCGTTTCGCGTCGGGAGTTGCGATACTCCGAATCCACGTACGCTGCAGCCCGTGCTGTAGCTGTATTTCTAGAGATAGAGTTTTCGCTCCCGGTTTTGCTAGCTGGTGAATTAAGTTTGCGGTGCAAGTGACGCGTGCACCTGGCACCCTTAACTTTGTACATTAGGATAAGTTAAATACAGAATAAAGATAACGTTTGTTCTTTGTGTTTTCTACATTCCGAGTTACTATTGTGTATTACCCGCGCACATCCGCCCTGATCCCCAGCAGATTGTGACAATGTATTCAATATATTTCATCTAGATTTTAATAAATTTTTTTTTTATTGATATTGTTTATTTCTTTCATTGTTGTTTTACCTTAAATTCCTCCATGTCCGCCAGGAATCCCTATTTGTTATTATTATCTAATCTTAAATCATCCTCCAATGGTAATATAAAAGAATCAAAATTAATTGAATAACATAATAAAAACAATTGGAATTAAGGTTCAAATAACACAATTATCTGATTACCTAATAAATAACGATGAACTATAGAAATCTTCATTATAAAATTATTATATAAATATTATAATAATAATTATTATAATTACTAATATAGCATAATCATGAAAATTAATTATTATTTCTATCAGTGATGAATTTGAATCTTGCAAGAATAATTGAGCTCAAATTGAGATTTCTAAAAATAAATATAATTTATATATCTAAAATTTAAATCTGTTGCACTAATCTGCCATTTTAGAATGATTTAAGAACTACAATTTTTGGTAATTCATAACATGGATGATAAGAAAAAGGATAAGGTATCATGCCTTCAATTGAAGTACTTTGATTTTAAAAAAAAATTTACTATACGTATAGAAGCTAATGATTCCCAAATAATATAAAAACAAAATGTACATTGAAATTAAAGAACCAACCGAGGAAATTAAATTTCAATATAAATAGGTATGCGGGTGTCTGAATAACGACGAGGTCTACCTCTTAAACCCAAAATGTTGAGGGAAAAGTTAAATTAACTCCATAAATATTAAAAATTGAACCTTTAATCATTTAGAATTAAGTATAATCCAAATATTATTGGAAATCAATAAATAAATTTTTCCTATAATTCCAAAAACTTCTTTTTTTTTTCTTTCATTACAAATAATATGAGAAACTAAACCAAAGCCAGGTAAAATTAACTACCCAGTTTTTTACATACTAGTTTACTATTATACTAGCGAAAATACCTCACTCGCTAAAGCTCGCTCGGTTTGTGTTACTTTATTTAAATATAAGTTTTAACATTTTTTTTAAAACATGATACCAAATAAATTTCCTGTTCGACTTGGCTCTGCAATGACGATTAAGCAAGGACAGTCGCTTCATAAAGTTGGAATATATTTACCCGTATCAGTATTCAGTCATGGGAAATTATATGTTGCTCTTTCAAGAGTAACTTTAAAAATAAATTTAAAAGTTCTTCTAACAGATAAATCAACAATGTATTTAAATCCTCTAAATAAAAAAAGAAATAATAATAATTGTTATACTTTTACGAAAAATATTTTTTTTACTGAAATATCGTAAATTACCATAAATTTAAATGTCACTTTAATAATAATTGAGGAAGAGGATATTTGATAATGTTGGATTGTTTCATGCCACTTTTGTTTAGTACTACTATTGGTGAGTGTTCATGCAACGACAATCATGTTTAAGTTCTTTCTAAGAACATTTGTTTTCAGGGAAACTCCTAATGAAAACATTGAAACTCACAGCCTCTATCCGGCACTTGAACGCTATATGGTCAATGCATAACGAATTCGAACAATATGTAGTACGGTAATATTTAAAACGCAACGGTATTAAATATCTAAGGACCCCGTACCATTAATAGAATACATATTTCTAGATATCTTTTTAGAAAGATATTTTGTTTAGGCAATCTCACCTCAGTCACTTTTTCAATTTTAATGATATGGGGTCCTTTATGACGGGTTTATGCGGGTTCGTTTATGCGGGTCGGGAAAAAAAGTGAGGAAATGTCACTTTAATATAATAGAGGAAGGAAGAGGATCATAATCGAGTATGTGCGCGTCCGAGTCGCCCGAGGGCCGCCGAAAATTATCTGTTCGTCTCGGTGTTTATTGAACTTTTGGTAGCTCGTAGCTACGTTTTGCCCTATCCATATGTATAATGCGTGTCTGTTCACCCTTCCTTATTTCTAGGCTGTGCGTTTCAGGATTAATTTCTATGATTTCGCATGGACTTGTATACTGTGGATCCGGTTTTCCTGGTTTGCGTGTTATTTGAACATACACCATTTCTCCTTGTCTAAAATGTCGTGTATTCTGTCGCTGGTCGTAGTAAAATTTCGACTTATATTTGGATTGGTTCAGATTCATGGCGGCCAGCGTGCGCATCTGGGCTAATGCGTGAGTTCTGTCTGCCATGTACTCGCAGTATGTTTGCAGGTATTCTTTCGATGGGAAGCTGTATGGGGTGCGCGCCCTTGAATCAAACACTATCTCGTGCGACGTATACCCTGGCCCTTCATGCATCGTTACGTTATACGCATGTTGTGCTAGTGGTAGTAGGAGCTCCCAATTAGAGCGTCCTTGTAAATATAGTTTTAAATATTCGTTAAGCCTATGATGCATTCTTTCGATGCTTCCATTAGATTTGGAGTGGTATGCTGCAGTCGAGAATTTTTTTATTTTAAATATGCGTGCAAATTCTTCGAGAATCACATTGATGAAATGGGTCCCTTGGTCAGATATTAGAGTTACTGGTGATCCAAAATAACAAATGAATTTCTCTAATAGTGCGCGGGTAACTTCCTCAACCGTCGCATGGCGCGTTGGTACGAATACGCAGAGTTTGCTAAAGCTATCCTGAATTGTTAGTATATATCGATTTCCGGTTTCGATGGATTCTTTAGGACCTACAAAATCGATAGAAATTTTACTAAAGGGTTTTGACGGTGTGTCACTTATAAGCTCTTGGAGCCTTGTTTTTACTCGTACTAGCTTTTGTGACTGGCAATCCGGGCATCTGCGCACGTATTGGCGAACGTCTGACTGCATGGTACGCTAGTAGTATTCGTATGCCAATTTATCATAGGTTTTCGTCATACCTTTGTCCTCCTATAGCGGATTCGTGGTATTCCTTTATGAGCCGATATCTATCCTCGACTTTTGGCACTGGCAGATTTTGTTTGTGAAGAAAAGTATTGAAATTTGCATACCCTTGAAGGTTTTATTTATTTGTTCGCTGACGAAGTTCCAGTCAGACATAGATAACATCCCCAGATCCTTTATTATCCCTATAGATTTTATATTGAATTTCACGAGCAGATTTTTCAATGTCTTTATCACTTGTTTGATGTCTAGTCTTATCGGTTTGTTATCTGCGTGATCCTTTAGAGATATGCCGAACATTTTTATATTGTTCTTCTCTGTTATCCAAATTTCTTTGACCAATTTTAATGTACTCAACAATTCGTCTTCGATGATATAACGTCTTTCGATCAGAGCTCCGAGGATTTCGGTACCTAAAAATAGGTCCGTTGACAGAACATAGGCCAAGTTTTCTCGGTAAGCGAAAGGATGCTCGTCAAGCTGCTGCACTGCCACGAAGCTATCTTGACTCGCTTCCTCCCGTGCCCACGGCGGTGGCGCGTAAGAAGGTCTTGCGTCAGCTGTGAGATATCCGGTCAAGGCTCCCCCCGGTCTTATCGGTGCAACAGCTGGCGAGCTCTCAGTCTCGAGCACAGCGTCGATTGAACCTTGCGCCGCACATCTCAGATCATCTTCCCTATCAGCTGCTTGTATATCTCGCAGCGTATCGGGTGATGCCTCGTTGCCTTCGCGCTCATTGATGCGTTGGAACGGCGTGAAATGTCTGCCTATTAAATGTTGGTGAATGAATTTACCCATCTCATCCTGTTTATAATGAAGGTATTGAACCGTTTCTCCTAGGTGATAATGAACGCATACGTTTGTTCTGTACGCTCGAAAAAAAATAAAAATACAGTTCATGTCCATATTCTCCTTGTGAAGATAAAATTTCGCACACTTCCTGTGGGCTTCCGTACTCCGCCACTACTGGACTATTTAGTAATTCGCGTCGCGATTCGATGGCCGTGATACGTAATTTTTCAATTTTTATGAGGGAGTAGAAAAGGCAATTCCCCGGAGGAAAGCTTGGGATATCGCAGTCATGCCTCAACGTGGCATCCGGCTCCGCGCAGCTCGAGTGTTCAGTGTAGACGTAAAATTGTCTCGTTAGCATATTTTCTATCTTGTTTGAACTCACGGTATCACCGCCATCATTGTCAGACAATTCGGGTGATCGGATGTCCATTTGCGTTTCGGCTGTGTATATATCTCCCGATTCAGTATTATCGTGCGAAAATAATTCTTCTCTGTGCGGCAGAGCTGCGGGATTTTAGATTTGACTATCATTGCTGTCTTGTAGAGGTGTTTCTTGTCTAGTTGGCTCGATTATAGAGTCTCGAAGTCGCTGTGGATCCCCGGGATCGGTTCTCATGCTTTCGTCGGAATCCAAATGTGGTGTTAGGTGATAGAATTGCTCACGTATCCCACAATCAATTAGTGGCTATCCGCTCTGTTCTTGTGCTTGACGGAATGGGGACATTTCATTTATGTACGATAAGTCGACTTGATTCCTAGGCGGGTTTCTGCTCCCTTCAGGTATAGAAGACCGTAATGAGCCCCTGCGTTCTTATGCGTTATCAGGGCATCCCTGCGTTGCCATGTCACTTGCCTGGGCTTCCCAGATATCTATCCTATATCCGGTGTTTCCTTCTCGTCCACGCTCTTCCATTTCTACTGTAAATTTTACTTTAGTTTTTTCACTTTCATTGCGCAATATCCGTTGTATCGGGTTCGGCGACGCTGACCAAGCGTTGTTGAGTCTATTGTGTTTCGTCTATCGCTTGGCCGTTCTGTTCGTTCGGTGGGAGGCTTTTGCGGTGGCATGTGTTCTCTAATTTGGATAGGGGTTTCGGATTTCTCCGGCTCCGGTTGTTCTCTTATTTCAGTCGGTTCGACGGCGCTATTAGCGTTATTTAGTCGTTGGCTTAACAATTCCCCTTGCTTTGGCGAATCGCCTGTTTCCTGAAATGCTGCTGACTGTGCATTTGCTTCTGCTGCGAGTGATTTGCGTAAGGCGTCTTCTATACGTATCTTTTCACTGTCAGCTAGCCGGAACCTATTTGTTTTTAGTCTCTCGATATTTACGTTTGTAAGAATGTAACTGAACTCTATTTCCCCATGATACTCAAATTGGTTTACGTTAACATTTGTAGAGGAACACGTGAGCCATTGAATTCGATTTTTTGACTTGCCTCTGTATATGTTCCGTACTGCTTGACAGAGCCAGAATCCGTTATCGACGTTCCTGACCGCCAGAAATTCTCTTTTTCTGTATACGGGTTCGAGCTTGTTTATGTCATGCATTTGAGCGATTTGTTCGACTGCAGCCTCTAAGCTTGTGTTCCTTTCATCGATCTTTTCCGAGGGTTCTATTATGTCAGCTAAATCGGTATCAGAATTGCCAGCCAATTCTGTTGGGTTTTCATCAAAATATAATTTTTGGCGAAGCACTGGTTGCCTGACCGGAGGTAGCCTGGGTTGTTACGTCATGCCCTTTAGTTAGATTTTTCAAGTAAAATATGGAAGCGGAAAATTTTTTTAATTTTGATGATAAGCGCGAGGCGTCCTTTTGAAGATAAAGTAACGCGCAAGCATAGCAGAAAAGGTTAGTCATACCACGGAAGCGAAACCCAGGTATGAATTCTAGGAATGTAGCGTCTTTTTCGAGGAAGCGTGGGTAGCTGTACCAACTTTCACCAAGAGAAAACTTCGCTTGATGGCGAATGTCAACCTTTGTACTACCCATCCCGCAAAAACTTGGAAATTTTCCACTGTAAGAATCATAAGAAAATTCACTTAATAACATTATTTCTTTTATTTTAACGACTAAATTTAACACGTTTTGTGAATCTAATATTCTTAGGAATATTAGTTATCGCTTTTTACGCAAATCTTTGTTTAATTTAGGTTTTTCTCCTTTTAACTTAATAAGAAAAACCTTTTATGTTTAACTAAATTTTCTTATGTATGCGATACTATTAATTATAATCAAATCAATAATTGCAATACTATTAATTATAATCAAATCAATAATCCATGATTGAGAGAGAGAGCGAGAGAGAAAGAGGGAGAGAGAGGGAGAGAGAGCGAGAGAGAAAGAGGGAGAGAGAGGGAGAGAGAGGGAGAGAGAGAGAGAGAGAGAGAGAAACTTTATTTCAAATAAGAAATAATGTTAGGAATAATGACATAATGTTATCATAACTTACATATGATAGGATTCAAATAGAATATAAATAGAATAATAAAATAATAATATAACAATATAACAGTATTTTAACACCTGTACAATTTAGATACATTTTATAGAAGGTGCTTCAGAAGATTGTTAGGGAAAATGTTAAACTTGAAGTATTGACAACATCATTCAGGAGGATAGACCAGAGTGTAAGCACAGTAATTAAAAATAAGTTTTCGTAGGTTTCAGAAGACGCAATTAGAAAGGTTGACTGAAAGTGATTGAAGGCGTCTCCATCGGGGTAACGGTATAAATTTTCGCGACAATGCTTGGTAAAAATACAAGGGTCGTTGAGGTACGGAATTAAGATACGAAACGTAAAACAAGCCCGGAAGTATTTACGCCGTTCGCACACTCTCAATCCATCCAATTCTGACCTATATGGCTTTATATGACTATCACGCCGAAAGTTATAAATAACACGAGTGTATGCATTCATGAGGCGCTCAACTTTAAGCTTAAACTGTCGTGGCATACTATCATAAAAAAGGCAGGCATAATCGAGATGAGAGATGACTAGTAGTGCCTGTGCAACTAACTTTTTGACATCAAGCGGGAGTAGCCATGCACGCTGTCTAAGCTTAAAAAGAGCATTATAAACCTTCCAGGTCAGTTTTAATCTGACTAACACATTCAACGTGGTGTTTATCGAAAACAACTGATGGTAGTTGCTTAGTAGCCAGAAATAATATATTTAGAGCACTGCCAAAGATTAAAGATTTCTTTTTACCCGGGTTTATTCGCATCCTCTGTTATATGGGTGACTGCAGATGATATAAGGTTAGCTGGGTACTGGATAAAGAGTTGTAGATCTTCAGCAAAGGGAATATAAGAAAGTTTACAGTACTTAAGATATCGTGGCAAAGTGTTAATGAGGATAGAGAAGAAACTAGGTCCCGAAGATCAGTCCTGCAAACTTGCAAACATCTGGATAAATATCCAGTTCATCGATTACATTAAAAAGTTCAATAAGTACATGGCCTTACTCATCTCTATATATAAATGCTAGCAGTAATTGCGAGGCACCGGGTGCAAACAAAGAAGCTATTTTTAATACTAAAAACTCTGTGTCAGTGATATCTGAAATTTTTTACATAAATAGGACTTGAGAAGTAAGGGACCTATGAATGTAGCAAGCTTCTCCGCCTCCTTGCATGTATCGAATCTTATTGCTTTCTCCTAGAGGAAGCTTTGTAATAGTAAAATTTTCGACTTCTTTAAATCTCTCTAGAAACATGAATATAAGTGTTAGAAGTTTCTATCATGTGATTTTAGTAAAATGTCTGTATGGATATATGCGTGCGTGCGTGCATGCGTGCGTGTGTGTGCGTGTGTGTGTGTGTGTGTGTGTGTGTGTGTGTGTGTG
>JAPYZO010005251.1:0-10430 GCA_030522905.1 Torymus flavipes | reverse complement strand
AGTAATTTCATTAATCTTTGAGAAATTCATCAATGGAATATACTGACAACCAAATGCTTTTAAAGGGTATCTTTTGACGTTTTTTAATTTATTCGGAAATATTTCGGTTTCTGCAGTTAATGGCTGTTTAACAAGACTATTGTCGAACGGAAGGAAATAGTGAAGAAATATTTTTGTAGTATTCATATCAATTTCTATAACTGATATGTCTAAAAACTTTTTGACCCAAGCATACTCTAAAAAAGTTTCCAGCCATTTGTCGTCTTCTAAGTATTCTTTGTAGAAAATTATTAAACATTTCGGATGATCAACACTAAAGTGAAGCTGCATTAATAAATCAATAATATTTTGTAAACTTTCAAGGCTGTTACCAAAAACATGATGGAAAATGACGTAGAAATTAACTGGTTTTAGATTGTTGAAAAAATCAATATGATTATAAGTGTCCAAGTAAACATTAGTCGTCGGTATCTGACAAATTAAACTTTTCCCAATCCAATTGTACTCAGTATTTTCTGTATGCTTGGTATTATCAATAATAATTGCTTCATATGGCGCAACATTCTGTATTAATTGGTGATTTATAACATCAAGAAAACCATTGTCTGTTTTCAATTTTGAAATTCCGTCACAGAGTGTTAAAAGACAAAGAGAAAATATAACAAACATTTCTTGACAAATACTCTGTTAGTACTGAAACTTTTTCTAGAATATTTAGTCTCTACTTGTGGAAACGAAAAAAGTGAATAGCATTTGTTGTAAAAACATTGTTATTAGCTATCATAAAAATAGAAAATAAGTATGAATATTTTTAGGGGACACCTTTGAAAAAGATAAACAAAAAAATTTTTATTCTGGCAAAATAATTTATATTTCGGGACAGCACTTCTGAGTATGTACCATTGTTTCCATATGAATGTAAGATTTTAGGCTTCAATAATGAATAACATTCATACTGTAGGAATTATTTGTTAAGCATTTTATCTTTAACATTTTTTACAAAATATTACAACTATCATAGTACTTCTCAAAATTAAATAGTGACTAGGTTAGGTATTTTTTCCTTTTATACTAGACAAATAAGAATATTAATTATGAAAGAAATTGTTATTGAGTAGTGTTTTTAATGTTTTCAATTCACGATTTGATATTAACGTTCACATCCTATTCTATATTAATGATTTTCGACAATATACAATACCTACAACAAAAGCATAAATAATTCAAACACCATTTTTTAAATTGTATGTCTCGAAACTTCCATGCAAAATTTAAAGATAACAAAAAAAGATAACATTCGAACGAACAGGCTAACTATTTATTTAAAAATTTAACCTTCAACTCACTCATACACACCCCTTTCTCTTTGAATTTCAAACTCGACTGAAACACCATTTTTCCATTCGTCATCGTATTCACTCTCCAAAACGCATATATCAATTCCAACAACTCATCTTAAAATAGAATTCCAGGATCAAGCTTCATCGCAAGACAGGTTGCAAGCTCTCATCCCACCGCTCTTTTCTTTCTCTCCTCTCTTATACCCCTTTATTTTCGCCTCGAGCCATCCGCATCGCGCCGCATAATCGGCGCGCGGGCGCAAACTCGAATATCGTATTCCACGACGCGTACACGTATACCTACATACGTATACACATACTTGTACATGCGAGCGTATAGAAGAGTAGGAGAAAGAGAGGAGAGTATAGAATGAGGAGAGGAACACCTTTGGTAACCGAAGAAGACAATGGGACGAGGGGTATGACCGGGGGCCCCGTGTGTGCCTTGGGTAACGCGATCCCACGCTTCGGTTACCGGGCGGGCCGACAGACCCCCCGCGCCACTGTTTAAGCCGTTGTTGCTGCTGCCGGCTACCTAGCGTCTAATTGCCGCGACATCGCCTCCCTCTCTTTACGTTCACGACGATTAGGAACTCATGCGTGTGTGTATATGTGTGAGTATCTATGGTGTCGAACGATCGTTGTAGAGGAGAGAGACGCTTTTGTTTTTTCTTTTGCGCGCACGCGTTATACCTATTATGGCTTTTGACGCTGGAAATTGGTATCCGGTTGCAAGAGAAACAATACTGATTGTGAGAAAAATGCTGGAGGTTTAGAACGATCGTGTAACTTTTTGGGTGTCGCTTTCAAGTGGGCTGGAAGGGAAATATTTTTCTATTCTCAAATAATTTTGTTATTGCTGTGTTACGGGGAAAGTGTGAGACAAAAGTTGCGTAACTTCCTCCTATATTATTTCGAGCTTAATAGTAGTACATTTAAATATATCTGAATTTAATATTACATCACTTATTTTCGTAACTTTCTTAATCCTGCAATAGTCTAAACAATTTATGTTTCGCCCAATTTTAGATTCCCATACTGCATCTCTAGATAATATTTGTTTAGTATCTCTCCTTTCACCTTATTCAAACACTCCAACACTCGTAGATACACTCCCGCAATCTAAACTACCGTTAATTTCACGACATAATCTTATACAAAAGTAGAGCGTCCCTTATCGCCGAAAAATGTTCGCTTTTCATAATTAGCAAAGCAGCGTCTCCTCTATCCACACGCTATCTCTCGCCAAGACGCGCGCCGGCTTATTATCCTCGACGAGAAAGAAAAAAAAAGTCCATAGCTAGACAAAAGATAAAAGATAACCCAGGCACCGATATTTTCAGAGCGGCACTCGAGCTTTATCGGCCTATCCCCCTTTTCGCGCACCCACGTGGCGTGAGTCACGCGCTCCTTTAACGGCCAGGGATGCCGCCGCCTCTATATACACTCCCACTTTGGCCGATCTTGAGCGACGACGATGCTGCGCGTGTGTCTATATGCATGTATACGCACTTCCGCTCCATTCCGGATGAAAATTTTTTTCCAGGGGGGCGGTTGGCTCGCGCTTTGTTTCCTGCGCGTGCGCGCTCGCCTCAATGGTTTTCCTGGTATAAGTGGAGTTTTAGCGCGCGGCGATTTTTCCTCTCTTATACGCGCTCGTGAATCGTGAATAAATTTCAAGAGGAAGAAAGGAGTTGAGGCTCTGTGGGCGGCTTATGTGAAAGTTAATTTGTTTCGAGTGGGCAGAGAAACAATGTTTTACTACAAAATTTTATACATAGATTTTTTTAATTTTTGTCATACGCAATCTCACTTTCTGTACATTATTCTAGATTATTTATTTTATGCTTCCGAATATTCGCTTTATTCATGCGCGGCTGTCTTTTTCACGAACGCATTTTCATATTTTTTTATTGTAGCTTTATCGTCGGGTCTGATAAATACAGAGAGATTTTCAATTCACTGAGCAGGAAAGAATCGAGTTTCGACATATTTTTACCATGGGGCAGAACAATGAAAATCTCTCGAAATATGCTGAATTAAATCCATAACACGTGCCAAAAGTCATCCTTTAAATTCGTTTTATTGTATTCGTTAAATATTTTTTAAAATCCACGATATTCAACAGAATGCACAACACAAATATTATACGTTTACAATGTAATATAATTCCCACTTATAAAATAAAACATCACCCCTCGCACAAAAACCAAGCAAATAGCAAAAACCACAACATCGAATGTCGCAAAAGTCAACGTTCTCAACTTATATCATCACTCGAGCTTTCACATCTGAATTTATTCACATTGCGAGCTTCGCCGCTTTCTGCGTGTTTTTTTCATACTCACGAGCTTTCAGCGCTAATCCGCGTACATGTGAAATGAAGAAGTTGTTTTGACTTCCGTTTAGCCCCGTTGCTAAGGAGAGTCTCACGAAGCGGGCCGAGGCAGGGCTCGGGGTCGCAGCAGAGGCACACCTTTGATGTTGAATTAGCCTCTCTGGAGCGAATCGATCCTAGTCGACTTGCTATACAACAGAGTAAGTTTATTATGCATTACTTATTTGATCTAACAATTATCTAGCTCCGAATTCAAAGATATGCCGTTCTAATGTTCTTTGGTCTTGATTGATTATATTGTAATTGTTTACTAATTAATTTTCACATCAATACGTTGTATAAGAACGATTTTCTTAACTTACTTTTATATGATTTAACAATAACAATTTTTTACTTTATTACATAACTCGAGAATTGAACATAATTTTGAATATTTCTTTATCGATTAAAAATAATGTTTTTTTATTATATTATAAGTTAAAGATTTTTAGAATATTATTTTAATCACTAATACTTTAATAAACACTGTTTAAAACCATTAATTTAAAAAAAAAATGTCCGATTGATATAAGTTATTAAAGTGCCTCTGTATACATCCTTCAGAAAGAACTTCATTTTTCGAATCACGACTGAGACGCTTCCTACAAATTACCCTGAAGAGGCATGCAGCAAAAATAAACCAGATAAACCCTATCATCTCAAGTGCTCCTCTATTAAACACATCTCTCTCCCTCCCTCAGCTAAACGAACTCGGAAAAATTGATCGACACTGCAGCATCGTCCGTCGACGATTTCGTGTCACTTGAGACATCAGCTCGCTCGCTGCATATAAGTGGAGAGAGCTAGAGAGAGAGAGAGAGAGCAGCACGCGCGTGCACCACTTGACTCTTTCCGCGATTGCGGCCTGAAATTATGGCTCTGCCTGCATCACATAGTCTCTTTTTTGCCTCTCCCCCTCCGCAGTAGAGTCGCTCGTAGCGAGCCGTTTGTTATCTGGTAAAGATAAGTCGCGCTAAACAGGAACAGCATTTGTGTATATGTACGAGGATCCGCGCGTGAACCGGAGGCAGAGAGAGTTCGTTTGAATAGCCTGGGATTTAAGGTGGATTTGTGAGGATTTATTCGAACGCGGAAGGGTGACGTTTCTATTAAAAACCGGAAGTTTTATGATATCGTGCCTGCAGTTTCGAATTAAATGTTTTCAACGTACCGTTTTTCATGTTTATATGCGTGTCTTGTTGTAACAGTAATGTCTGATATATGTAAAGCATTAAGTAGATTATGTTTTAAAAATATTCGGATTACGACTTATACGAGTACTTTTTTATCGATAATTTTGCTTTAAAAATAATCTCATTTCGACTCAAGAGAACATTTTTATCGATTATTTTCCAATAGTATAGGAAGACATTTTATGTATAGAAAATTTAATATTTTACTTTTTAAAATAAAGTAAAACTTCAGTTCCAAACCTTTTATCAAAATTATGAAAACCTTATACTGCTACAGAATTTAATCTCTCCTCTTTCTCCAACCTTGAACGGAATTTATCGCCTCTCCGACCAACAGCAGAGATTCCTCATCTCTATCACTATAATTAAAATATTCGTGACCCAATTCGTCGTCCGACCGGCCATTTGTTTTCCAAACATCGTCGTGTCTCGCCGCCTAACGAATTATACTCTGCACCCGCGGCTGACAAAACAACAAGGGCCCTCGGGGAGGAAGAAAGACTTAACTTTTCTTTTTATCGCTCCCGGAACATCCAATAACGTCAATCATATTACGCCAGGTTCAAAGTGACGAAACTTTCTTCTTCGTCTTCTTTTCCTTCTCCTTCTTCGTCTTCCTCCCTTCGGTGCATCGCCACAGCCGCTCTATTTCCGTGCGGCACTCGCGATCAAAAAGAACCTGGAGACGGCGCGTGGCAAAAAATACACTGCGTGCCGCCGTCGTGGTTTCGCGATGTTTATGCTATACAGCGCGTTGGAAGCTCGCCAGATGTATCTTCGCATACCGGCGACTCTCGCGTTCCCTTTGGTCATCGCGAAACCGCGGTATATGGAGATCGGCCGAGGTAGATCTTAAAAGAGATTCGTAGGATTTTAGTATAGGATGGGTAGGGAAGGACTTTTGTGGGTTCGATTGCATGTCTCGGTTGGGTATTGAGTTTTGGTATATTTGAGGACTAATTTGATAAGATTTCATCTGCAAGCCGTGTTTAAAATAATAGTTGACTATAATAAGTTAGTTTGTATTAAACAATTTTCGTGAGTCAGTTGTAGGATGGTATATATGCGAATTAGATATGTATGTGGAAAATTTCTGCAGTATGACAGCTTATTAAAACGTGAAAAATATTGAGAAAAGTCATTGATACGTTCTCTTATTTTAACCTGTAGATGATACTGGCTCAACCTGTGATCGACACTACCCACATGGTCAATCAATAATATAAGATATCTTTTTAATGTATTTTCTTAGAACGATCAGGCATCCGAAATACCGGTCCTCTAAAGGTTAAAAATATTTTATCACGTGGCATATACATAATCATTTCACTTGGGAGTAATAATTATTGTTATTTTTAACTGCACGAAGACGATTCCTCGATTCCATTGAGCTTACCATAAATTTTGAAATCGTCGTGAAGTTGGTGCATCGAGCAATTAGCTTAATTGATGTGATATTCCCATTACTGGGGAGAGAGTGAATGCGACATTGAATCCTCGCCAGAGATTGCAGAGGTCGATAAATATTTTCGCGTCGCACTGATAAAATTGATGAAAATTCACGTGAAAGGCATATAGACGGAAATACACTTCGAGTTACATACTTATAGTGCTTTAAGCGTACTTGAAATGTAATCAATATGATAAAAATTTGACTGTCCACATGTTAATGATATATTTCGTTACATTATTCACAGTTTTTTTTTATATTACAATTTTAGTATTTTATATTAAATTAGTGATAAAAATTAAAATTGCATACAATGGTTGGATCTATTTATATTACAATTATTCTATTCGTTCTAGCAATTTGATAATTTTTAATCAATTCAATCATTAATTTAATGATCAATGCAATAGTTGAAGTTGTAAATCCAGTTACTAATATTCCATACCACCATTCCGTACCATCTCAGAATCCGGTTGGAAACGGCACCAATTTCGAAGCCAGTTCGAAAAATTACCAGCTCGCGAGTAGGTCTTCTTCGTTTAACTTTAAGAAATCAAATCAAGTAAAAAGAATATTTCTTTTTTATATTATAAGATATTTTTTTATAGGCATTACTCGATTGTACATCTAATGCATTTTGTATTCTCTTATCATTATTTTAAGGTTCGTTTTGAAGCGCGCAAAGTTGATTAGAAAAACTCGATTCATAAGTTGGTATCTTTTCGAACTGGCTTCCGAATTGGTATACCGCTTCCGCTAACCGGATTCTGAGACGGTACCTTCTTTTACCAAGCCGACGAGATTATATATTTCTTGTTTTCTTTGATGAAAGGTAAATTTTTTGTTGCTGATAATATATTAACTATTATCATCAACAGTATTTTCTCACAGATTCGACGTTTAAAAACCTCTGCTTATTTTAAAAACCAAGAAAAAAGGTAACTCAATGACCTCCCATTATAAAAACGCAAACTTATTAAATCCTTGTAATCCATTACACAACGGAACCGAGATCCCTCTATTTCCCCGCTCAAACGCAGTCATGCCTGGAGGAAGCAGGCCTTAAAGACCGGGCGCTTAATTAACCGACAACGTGGTGCAATGAAATGCAAAGACTCATGTGCGCGCACGCGTGCGCGCAATTTTCGTTCGAGATTTTATCATCGCGCACGCGCTCGCGCCAGGTGCGAAATCGGCGGCACCACTCGCAGGCTTTCTCCACGCGCACGCGCGTTGCGCAAAAAAAAAACGCGCGAGGGCAAGACAATGTTGTCTCTGTCGTGGTGATCCGCGAAATTCTCCTGGGTCGTGAGATATTTCTCGTAAGGTTGGGTACTATATGTGCAGTGTGTAGAAGGAATTATTTCTTTCCTGCTTTTAGTGCCATTTTCATATATCGCGTGCGCTGTGTGTGGAGCTGGTTAGGCAGAGAGATATACGACCATCGGTAATTGAGCATTGTTTGACTTTTTAGAAATATCTCAATCGCGCGCGTATATTAAAGTAGAGGGGGATTACGCAATTCGCTGTGCAGGTTGAAAGGAATTTTATTGCGGCGTTGCATTGTTCTTCGGTATGGGTATATGTGGCCTTTATTAGATTTGTTTCTTAACGTTCCGGAAAATGTATGTAGTTTGCTGATTTTTAAGGAGATATTAATGAAATATGGGAAGGTAATATTATGGTGAAAAGTGTAGTATTAAAAATTTGTTATTGTTTTACTAAAACTTATTACATTACCAGTAATTTTAGCATTATTGGTGTTTCAATAATAATATATGAACATGCTGTTAAAATGATTGCCATCGCCCGTGTAGGTATAACTTTATTCTAAAAGTTACATTGCTTTTTAAATATAGCTTTGGGTGAGCTTAAAATAAGGAATAATGTGATATAACTCTTATTTGTTCTTAAATATATATTGAATAAGCAACAGTTTTTCTAGAGTTCAATGAAAATCTTCATCTCTTGCATTAAACATAATAAAAGAGACAGGTATTTCGTTAAAATATTAACAACTAATCCAACACCAAATCAAACACTTTCACACCACCTTTCCAACCACACACCGCACTCACTAATCCAAAAACCTTTCAAATTCCCAAAAGAAACCCACTTTCTCATTTTCCCGCAGCCTCTGTACCAGACTGCACACGCCGGCGCCATAAACATCCGGCGCCCACGGGGCGCGCGCAAAAAGAGTAGCCTTATAACACAAAACGCTCTCGCCGGTTTTTCGACACACACATAGGTATACTGCAGCATGCACGTAGAGTGCGAAAAAGCCGCAGCGCATAGTAGCGGTAGCGAAAGAGCCGGCGCGTTATTGCCGCGACATAAACAACGGCGCTCGCACGCGCGCACGCAGGAATGCCGGTTTTTAGGGGCCGCCTCGTTATCTCGCGCGCACGCGTTTTCCTGACGATCGATATGTGTGTGTGTGTGTACGCGAGCGGTATGCAGAGGAGTGGATGGAAAGAGAGATAGGCGGCTGCACACACCTGCCGGTGTGTACAAGGGGATGAGGGGGGCCGCGTGGTGTTTAATTTTCGGAGGGGTGCAAGGATATCGTGTGGAAAGTATATGGGGTGGGGAGAGAGAAAGAAGTGAGGAATGGCCGGTGCGCTGATGGTTTTGAGCTGTGTGTATGCGGGGATAGTTTTAATATGAAAATTGTTTGCCTTAATTTGATTGAAAGTTTTTAAGAGTTGTTTACTTTTTTCGATTATATTAGTTTGTTGATTTTTGGGCATTTTAGAAGTGGAATGTTTTACACAATCAACAATGTGTGCTTTTTATAAAAATAAATTATATACATTAAAATGAAAAAGGTATTCTGTGCTTGCTTAAATACCATGGATTAATTTTAATATTGTATTATTCTTTTTATCGTGGAAAATTTTTCAATTCAACAGTGGACAAAGTAAACGAAAAAAAATAGCTGTTATTACGAGTGAAGCAAGTGCACACAAAGGAAAAGACTGACTATATATTTTGTGTTTCCCTTGCCAATGTGGCCTTCTATTCTTTTTTTTTTGTCTCTCATGGGTCAAACACTGTTTTGTGCAGAGTTGCGAAACGCTTCAAATTACGCTTTTTTAAAATTCATTAAACAGTCTAGGCCTCTGAAACTATTTTGCTTTTCACGATTTGAATAAATCAACTTTACTATTATAAGTTTAATTAAACTCGATCTGAGCTGTCACGAAACATTTTTCAAACTGATGAGTTCTAGATCAAAGCCGGTTTAAAAATATGATGATGATGATGATCTATCATTTCTTATTGAAGATTTATTGATGATACTTACATCACATCACACATTAGTGGCCTTATTCCACTCGGAAGGCCTGAATTCTTGCGCCATATGATACACATAGTTAAGAAATCAAACATTTTTTTATGTATACATCCAGGTTACCTTAGTCCATTACAAAAACTAATAAGTATTTTCTTGACGCCCATTACATTTACTTTTCTTCCACAAAACATTTCGCAAAAACCTATACACGACAACGATTTCACAACGCAGCGAAATTACATTCCGAACCAAGCCTACCCCCGAATATGAAAAAAAAAATGTCAACACATCCGGAAACACCCCACATCTTCTCCCGAAATTACCGCTACCTCTCTCTCTTTCTGTCTCTCGCGAAAGACATTACGCGCCCACGTCGACTCGCGACTAACATCGCAAAGGGGGAGTAGAGCTATACGCGCGGCAAAAAGTCTACGTGTCCAAGCGAGATGCGCGTGCCTTGAATCCCAATTAAGGCGCGACGCGGTGACGTTACCCTAGCTGAAGGTTCGTCATGATACGTGCATCATCATGATTTCTGCCGTGCCTGGACTTTTGCGCCGAGCTAAATATATATAGTGGAGGTATGGGAGGGTTTGACGAACGCCCGACGAAACGGCGTCGTAAATTGGGAGACGAGAGTTCAAGGATGATGCGGCTTTTATGGTCCGAAGATTATAGTTGTATGGATTATTATAGGAAAAAAATTAACTGGGGTAGATGACGTTTTCTGTCTCTGATTTTTAAAAAAATTCATGTTACTTTTTGTAAA
>JAPYZO010005250.1:0-10627 GCA_030522905.1 Torymus flavipes | reverse complement strand
TATATACCCTCATTTACGAAAATTGACATTGACGTTATGATAATTGAGTAACAATTTTCCAATTAAGTCACGCAATCAGATTTTCATTTTTGTACAAAGCAAACATGATAAAACTTATCGACCTTTTGTTACTCGAGCCGAGTATACACGAAAATTGAAAATTTTAAGAAGTTGAAAAAGTTTTAATTGAATCTCCTCAGCGTAAAATCAGACGGTACGACAATCAGATTTGATGAAAAAGGCAAAGTCGATGATGGCCACTCGACTTTCGCGGGAAGGACACCGCTAATGCCGGAAACGATTAAAATGCTACACAATATCGTTAAGAATGCACGAGTACACTTTTATAATAAACCCTTTCTTCAGAAAAAGATAAGCGCGATGGAGAACAGACCGCGTATTATTTATCATTCAAGTTTTTGAGAAAGAACTCTGCACGGTATCGCTACAACTAAACCAATATCCTCAACTACAATTCCAGCTCACCACCAGCACCGCCGCGATTACATCCGACCGCAGATCCAGCTACATCTGTCCGCCGCTCTATACTCCGCAACAGCCGCACCACGCGCTCACCCATTCCACTAATTAAAAATAATTAAACGGAAATCCCTAGCCGCGCTACCCCTAACGAGGCGATCGCGTAACAATCCGCCTTCTCCTACAGCCACCGCCTTCTTCTTCTTTCTCGTCTTCCTGCGCGTCAGCGCCGTCTGATTAAATCGGATCCTTCCGCGACGTCTGCAGAGAGAAAGAGAGACAGAGAATCAGGGAGCCGCCGTCGAGTCGCTTTGGCACGGATTTTTAATCCGCGCGGCCGCGCGCTCTTTGACCTTAATAACGGCCTCGAGAGAGAGATGCTGTAGCTGCTTTTTGCGCTGTTTACGCGCATTGTCAGAGATATATGACGAGTTGGAGGGCTGAGGGTTGTGAGAGCTGAGGTTTTGGGGAGGTCTTTCAGCGATGTCAGATGCAATTTGTTTGGTTAAAGGGGGTGTACCTGTTTGGGTTGTATTTGCTATTAAAAAGTGAGTTTTAGAATCGAAAATATTATTGAGAGATGATAGCTATATTTTAAACTTTAAATAAAACTACTATCTTTGAAGTAGGTTATTTTTTTGCTTTTTAAAAACCTAAATTTTTATTTTTATTTCTCCAATGTAAAATTTTTTGGAATTATCTTAAATGATGAACGTCAATATCATTTGCAAAAGTACGAATAATTTTATAAATTCACGAAGCCATAATAAGCAGAATATATAACACCCACATTTAGTGACTTCATAATTCACGCACATTTTGCAGATCCTATTAAACTCCACTTATAATTTTGCCCAAAGGGGGGAGCTCATTCAAACTACCATAAATTAATGGCACGATAGTGTGGCTAAAATTTATGAACTTTGGCGTATTAGAAGCGGCAGAGTATAGTGACACTGCTTTGACGGTAAATTGAGTTCCAACAGCAATAAATAAATGGATGTATTTGAACTCACCGGTCCTAAAGTTGACAACGAGGTCTATAAGGAATATCGTATCGGAAAGGCAGTTGAAGGCTATCCACCGTGTGCTCAAGTCGTCGTTGAAAAAACTAATAGCGACCGGTAGGATGATTAGGTTGGCCACCAGCAGAAGAAGCATGCACAAGTCCCAATAAAACCTGAAACATAAATTAAGAGACACGCATTAGAATCATTAAATATTTGTAGAATATAATGAAAATCTTATATATATATGTACAACAAAATTTTAGGGATAATTTTTTTTTCTTTTCGTATCAGTGACGCACACTACGTCGAATAAATTTAACTTGACATCGGATGATTTATACACGGGTAATTTAACCCTCGATTTAACAGATAAATTTTGCTTCTTCCCGGAGGAAGCTTTGTAATTGTAAAAAAAAAAGTTTGCCTGTATACCTACCCTGATATCTCATGATATTTTGGACCGATTTTAAAAGAACAGACACACATTTTTTAATTTACAAAATTTTATCGTTCCATTTTTATTTACAAATTAAAGATAATATTGTTAATATATATTGTGAATTCACTGAGGACAGGATATATTTTAACACCGCTTAAATTCGATGAATAATATATTAAACATTTGATCAGGAAATCCTCATATATTTATCCAATCGTAATCGTCGATATATGTCGCAAAAAACGCGCTCTCGCGGATTAATTAATCCGACACTGAGACAAAGAAACCTCCAACGAGCGGACAAAGGAGCCCGAATGTCGCAAGTGGCTTGCGACTAATTTCATATATATACGCCATTATGTGGCGGCATGTACGGCTAATGCCGTCCCTCAATCATTACAGAGAATTATTACACGCGTCGCGAATGACGAACGCGTCGTGTGACAGAGTGTCAACGAGAGTCGTCCGTTACAGTGACAGGGTAAGTAATTAAAACGAAAAATAACATCGCGTGGCTCGAAATTGATTTCGACGGTACATAGAATCGGTCACATAGGCAGCCAAAACTACATCAGGAGAGAGAAAATGACAATTAGAGCGCGCAAAGTCATACAACGAGTGCGCGGCGCTAATGAGATGATGCGCGCGAAAGTTCGAGCGGAATGGACGGGGCAGCGAGTTTACGCGATTGGATGTACTTAGAGCGATGGGAGGCTGTGCAACGTGGGAGGGAGTTTGTGGACTGTAGTTTATGATATAATTGCGCAGACGTTGGTACAAAATAGAAAATTGTTTTATTGGATAAGAGACGTTTGTAAATCATTTTATATTCTATGACGATGTAGCTTTACTACACACGTATTTGTTGAAGACTAAATCAGGATTATACATATTATTAAAACTTTTACCAGGAATTAAACGTTTTCAGTCTTCCTGCCATTCAAAGCCATCAGTTTTTAAAAATAGATATCAATATTACCAAGCTGTTTATACAATTCAAGCTCGACGTAAGCTCGAACCCATTGATCTACCTTTCGAATCCCACCGGCGGAACCCAACTCCAAACTCTTCCGGAATCGAAATGCTTCTTCTTCTCAAACAATCCTTTGTCCTCTTACCCCACCTCCTCCCCATTCACATGCAAATTCCACGTGCCGTCAAAATCCCGACAGCTTTCCGATAGCCACGCATCCACGAGCTTGGGTCAAGAACGCGCCGAACGGTCGGGTATAAGGAAGAAGCAAAGGAAAAAAAGCTGACGAGATAGCATCTCGTGTATTTCGTTTAGGTTCGCTTAATTGCCGGTCGGTCGAGCGCTGAGAGAGAGAGAGAGAGAGAGAGAGAGTGGGGCAAGGCGAGGGAAAAAGAGAGGAGATCGCGAGATATACCGCGCGAGAAGCGTGTAATTTGAACCCTCTTGGGTGGAGGTAACATTAGAATCATCAGGGGGTTGTTTAGCACAAACGATGCGTTGCGCAGTATGTATTAGGAGGAACGATTATAGTTGTTTTTAAACGTTGCGAAATTCTTGTAACAGGTGCCATTCGTTAACGTTGGTATTTCATTGAAACAAATCCGCAGTTAAAGTTCACGACCTATTAGCATCTCGCAATCACCTTCTAACCCCACCTAATCCACCTTCACCCTAGCTCTCTCTCTACTCCTAAAAGTAAATTCTCTCCAACAACCTTCATCATCGCCATCGACCCCTCCAACTAACCACAAAAACCCTCTTCCTGAAACTATATATGTATACACGTATACACCAGCTGGCGAACCGGATTAAAGCGTCCGGGAGAAAAATCCATTCGCGGGGAAACACGATCCTGGCGCCTCGTTGCACAAAGACACCTGCGCGCCGCCAACACCGCGTTATTAAGGCTCGGGGAGGGAAAAACTGGGCCAATGCCTACCGCGCGAGAGCTAGGTATACGGCTGATTAAAGTCGAACGGGGGTGGAGGAGGATGGTCGTGTATATATACTCGAAAAAATCGACCGCCACCGCGTAGCGCGTCTTGTTTTCGTCGTTGGGAGCTTGAGGATATTGAAAGGGAATTCTTCTAAAGTCACGCGTGGTAAGATTAATTGAATGGAATATCATCATCTGCATATATTTTCCTTGTCTGCGCGTATACAGCTCGATAAACCGTTCCCCCGAAACGACGCATCTATATACGTCGACGATGTGTATAGGTGGAAGAAAGCCACTTTGCTGAAAAGTTACTCTTCCCTCAACTGCACTCCGGGGGGAAGAGCGATAGACATGTAACTACGTGTCAATAACGATAAAAGGCCCGAAGCAATATTTGTCTTGCGCGCAAAGCTTGCGTTTCGGCTCGTTTACCGTCGAATCATACGTCGCTCGATACACCATCAATTTTACAAAGGGTCGGTGGCGAAGAGACAGCGGCGTGTGTATATAGAGGAATAGAGTCGATTGTCGAAGATGAAATTGATCCTATATGTATTCAGCGACGAATTTGTGGTTTTCGTTTAGAGCTTTTTGTTTTCGATGAAATGTATAAGATAAAATTTGAATAAGTTATTGAAGAAATTCAATATCTTTTCTAAGCCAAAAAACACCTCTTTTATCATAAATCGAAGTCCCGATACCCGCTTGGCCCCTTTGAGGAAGTTGACTCGGCCGACGGAAGCCGGCTCGGCGCGAAAAAGTGCCCGCGGCACGCGATATATCGCTTTATGGAACGTCTTCGGGCGATAATTGATAGCTGTAGGTTCACGATACGTGAGTTTGTTACTCGTGAAATCTCTCATTTTCAATGTTATTAGTTCGAAGACATCATACGCAAAACTCGCCGGCTTTTATTAAAATCAAGCGCCACATACCCAGTGCAATCATCTCCCGCAGAGCAATAGAATAAGAAATACCGCGCGCTTTATCTCCCTTTTTTTTTGTATCCTCGTATGGTCGCGCATACGCGTGAAGTAGACGAAGTGGCAACGGTTTGTTTTCGCGGCTTTTTGCGCGCATTTGCAAGCGTCGTGTCCCCCTTCGCGAGCCTGACGAATGGAGCGGGCGTTGCTTTTCTTCTTTTTGCGCCGTCCCTTATCTCGACTCGCGTGCGTATCTACTTTGTCACAATTAGCGATAAGCGTGCGTGTGTGTATAATAAGCACAAATGTTTAATCTAATTCAGGCTATATCGTGGCGACTGCGAGTGACACTCGAACAATGTGAAATATCTCGAAGATCAGTAGCAAAAGAAAACCCACGCGCGTTTTGTTTTGTCTGCCCCCTTTTTTTAGCAAGCCGCGAAATTGGGAAACTGGATGAAGCTTTGCAGAAGCGCCTCTTTTGTTCTGTGTTTCTCGTAGATTATTTTTGTAATGGTCTGCGAGAGAGGGTTGCTATCGCGAAATGATGAAGCTGCAGTTTGCGGCGTAAAAGAATGAAAAAAAAAAAATTCCCGGAGTTGAGGGAATTAGAAGTGACATGTTTCGCTGCTGCGCCACGAAATTTAAGGTAATTGTTTAATTTTGTCGCGTGCACTGGTGGAAATTTTTCGCTGCAATCAATGTAATGTAACGTTTCTTTTTAGTTGGCTGTTTTTATTTTATAGAAATAAAAGTTTAAGTACAATAGCAACTAAAATTGACAGGTTTCATTTTTACTATCTACGTATAATCTACATGGCGCGGATCGTAAAAATCGTGAAAGTTACTTTCAGGTGAAAAATATTTTTTATTGAGTTATAAATCATAACCGAGAGGATAAACTCTGCACAAGAAGGGAGCAAAAAAAAAATATTAGACCGAAAAAAGTTCTAAAAAAATCGTCACCAGCGTATGCTCATCCTGCAAACAATCGCCCAAGAAAACAAATTTATTAAGCTTTTTGTGTCTCTCTTTCTCTCCACGATGAAATTAACCTTCGTTCGCTGCATTAACGGCTATTATTTACACGGCGCATTTTGGCGCGGGCGCCTTTAAAAACGCCATGTTTTATTCACGAGGCGCTTGTGGACTTGCGCGCGTGAGTGGCAAATTAAATTTGCAATGCCACCGCCGGCAATAAAAGGAAAGATGAGAGTTCGATGATTTTTGTTGTATTTATGCCCACGTTTGACTAATTAACGTCGCTGCTTTTCAACAAGATCTTAGTGTAGCTTTTTGTTCTCTTAGCGAGCTTGGTAGTTTCATTGTGTAAAAATCATCCACACAACTAAATTATTCAAAGTCAATTTTGACTGGCTTCGCCCTCTAATCGATCCTCGAATAATTAATCCTCGTCACCGAATGCAATTAGTATCGTTAAAGACGGTTGCACAATCCGTCGAATATCAGCGACACTGCGTGACACTTTCCCCTCGTTAAGCTATATATACCATCTCGTAATGAGTAGATATATACGCGATGATGATGGATTTGACGTTCTCTCCGTTTCGGATTAACAAGTCCGGCGGCCCGTTATCTGCCCGCAGACAGGTTACTGCCGCATCGGACGACGGTGAAGCGACGCGCGTTCGCAGCTATCGGGACGAAGTGATTGTTTAATGACTAATTGATGTCGCTTTTGAATGAGGAATAGTTTAATTATATCCATTTGAACGAAATACAATTTTAAATGTGCTATAGAATAACAATTAGAAACGAAAAGCTAACGGAACGTAACATTCAAGAATCAGAAAAGAAGGTGCGACGATCGACAGCGAGTACAAATGCACCGAGCAACCAACCAAGCCATAAACAACACACTCGACTCTCGAAAAGCGATCTCTCGGCCGCCTTTCGGCACCAGCAGGCCGAATAACTTCGGGCGAATCCTCCACGCGACTCTCCATCATCCCTTACGTAAGCCGCCCGAAAACCCACTTCGCCGGCCCTTTTTAAACTCCCCCGGAACCAGCAGCACCACCGCCGGCGAAAGATACAACCGCCGGGGCCGTAAATCCAAGCCGCGTGTCGCGCTGCTGTTCTACCACACGTGTAAATCGTATGTGAGGAAGCTACCTGCGCGCGATTGATCGCTCGCGAAATCGAGGTTGGTCTGGACAATCGCGTGAAATTCGATCCGGGGAAAAAAAAACTACGTCGCGTGGAGGAGAGTAGTTTTGTGTGCTGGAATTTTTTGGCGAATTGTGGTTTTGATTGTGAGAGTTAGTTGAAATAATTTTAGGATCCTACGTATTTGCACTTTTCGAATTAACTTGTGATATACATATAAAGCAGAGAATGATTTAGTATTGATATTCGTCGTTTTGAAATAGCTATTACGGCATTGACAAAAAGTGGGCGATAAATTACGCATATAGCCGATACGCGATGCTCAGTGATTATTACCTAGAACTTACTTATGGTTCATTAAAGAGAATAAAGGCGTTTCTGATAACTGCTGAAATAATTGGTAATATGGAATCGAGCCGAACGATAGCCGATGATTAAGTTATTAGAGCTTCTTAGTATCCGTCGAAAGAAATATAAATGTATTGCAATTACGATGAAAACAGTTTAATATTTTTCTCGATAAGCAATAAAATTAAAATTAAAATGCTATTTGGAACTGTTTAAAAATGTTTCTATATAAATTATCGTCGAAATGCTTCGGCACCGTCTTAGAAGCTGACAATCCCTCGGAACCGCTACTTCATTTAAACATCAGAGCTGAAATTAATTTACAATATGCGTACGGCGAATCCATTGTACTAAATTTCAACGCAGTAACAATCAAAACCCAAGACACACACACACACATACACATACACTCTCACATGCACACAACTCTCGGCGCGACGAATCAATCCAATTTCGCGTATAATGCGCGCTCACTATACCACTCGTCTCGCTGCCTCGGCTGCAACACACGATGCGCATGCGAACTGCAGCAGCGGCGGCGTCGGCGGCACAAACTTTTCGCCACTGCAGTAAAGGATATCTCGACGTCGGAAACTTCGTCGAGTTACATGTATATGCATGTATGCATGTGTATATGTATACGTAGACGTACTATAGTCTTCCGCGTGTTTATCTCCGGGAGGAGCGATATTGAAAAATTTGCGTCGCGAGAGAGAGGAACGGCGATTTATGGGCCTCGAGGCTCGTTGTTTATTGTTTCGTGTATAGTTGCGACGCGAGACGGTAGGGATTGATTTATTTTGCGGGATGATTGAAGGATCGGTTGTAATTTTTGGGATTGGATGTGTAATATTTTGGGATATTTTGGTGGGTTGAAGTCGGTTGTTTGTGATTTATTACATCTGTATCAAATTCAACACGAACTGCACGATATTGTACTTCGTAAAAATGACAAAAAGATTCACCAACCGCGTATTACAAAAAAAAGACAATTGGTTCAAAGTGTCAAGATGATTTGTAAAACTTTGTCTGACGGAAGTAGAACTTATTTTCCGCACTATCTAAATGAGTCTTGTTTGAAAATTTCAAGTTTACCGATCAACTTTTCCAATCCCAGTTCCAATCAAAATTTCGACACACTGGTTTACTTTAAAATAGAAATTGGGACTACTCGAACATTCAACTCCGCGAATTCTCAGGAAACCCAAAACTTTTGTCTTTCAACAATAATACAATTGTTACATCATCTGAGCACCTGGATATTGATTAATTCTAAGGATAGTAGGCTAAAGAAATTCCCCGGCTATTCTGAGAACTACAATTACCAAAATAATTGTTCGAAAGGGTACCTACATTATAGTAAACTTTAACACATAAATGTTCCATAAAGTTTTCTCGCGCAACATTGAATTTCCCGTTGGATCAGCTAAAATTCAGCTCGTACCAATAGAATTTAGACTGCTAAAATAAACATGCACTCGTGTCGGAAACATCTTCCCTCGCCCCCGCGACTAAATTATTTGCTCTACTTGCGAATTTTGTTTTCATAGCTCGCTATTATGGTATATTCAATACAAGGTTCTCACAATAAATGAGGAATTATTTTAGCATCCGCTGTTAAATGTTTGTTCTGAATTCATCAACTATTGTACAAACTAAAGTACTCAGTTTTATATTTACCACAATAATATAGAATAAAGATAACAAAATGAAGCACAACTATTCGCAAGCAGGTTTCAACCTCGTCACCAGTAGAGACGCTATTACGTCGGCGAAATAATAAATCTCGGTTCCAAAAAAATATTAATATCCCGAAAAATGAGATGCACTCTTATACTCAACATCACTCATACACACAGGCACGCAAGGACGCACTGACAAACACATTTCTCATCCGACATCTGCAAAAAGAAATCTCCCTCTCTCGCTGGCGATTAAAATTCAGCTTCTCCTCTTCACGTATACCTACGCATATCCACGCGATATGGATTTTACGAGTGCAATACGCGAGAGGATTTCCGGTGCACTCGCCGGCGGGTAATAGGCTTACAGGCGCTGCATTTTTCATGCGGTGATATAAGTCCGACCGGGATTTTTCCGAAAATTGAAATTAAAAAAGAAAGGTATGGTGGGAAAAGAGAGTGTGGGAGTATCATGCCGGAGATGGGATTGCGTTGGTTTGTTTATGCAAATGCGTGTTTATGGTGATGCGCGCGAGTGAGTTAAGAAGTCGCGTTTTGTAAGAAGTTTGCGGCGAATGGAACGCTGTGCTGGCTGTTGTATCTTAATTTAAATGTGGTTTGGGTGTATTGCGCGCTATGTGTGTCTTTGAGGTTGTGGTCGGGGTAAATTATCAGAGCGGCTTAAAGGGTATTATGCTCCGGAATATGCAACGCTTCCAAGTGATATTGTATGATTAAACCAAAATAACTATACATGACGGTAAAATAACAGACTTTAAATGAAAGTGTGTAATGATATTGATGATAAGGTTGATAAATTGAATTCTCAATCGATATCCCCGACTGCGTTACAACTGCAGTTGTTAAACAAAATTCGGACGTTATATACGAAGTAATTACGCGAAGTTTACGTGCCGAGAGGCGCATCGAGTTACTACTTACTCTCTTCACCCGTAATAATCAAATTTACTCGAACGCCGGCGAAAACTTGGCGAAACTCTTCGGCCGCGTTCGCGCGCTATGTCGATAATTGACTTTTCACTATTAAGAGATTACCAGCTCCTTCCCGCGCAGTCCGGCAATTTCATTTCTACCAAAAATAACAATTCAATTTCTTCTCGAAGTACATAAAGTTTTGAAATTTTCATTCAAAATAATGAGAAAATAATCAACCTCGTTTACATCCATTTCAATTACACTTTATACCAACCACTATGAGACATAATCTTCGCGCAGCTTCTATATACAACAAAATTTCCGAACTTCCAAGCCCACGGAGAGAGTAGGGAAAAAACTTGCGACGACCTTATGCGGAGCGCGAGAACACTCGAACGTCTCCGCTGGGCATATCACTCGAGCGCGTCATTTTGCCCGTCCGTCAGTCGGCGAGGAGCGAGTCAACGAGTAACGAGGATTTGGTTATTATACGCGTGACGCGCGTGCGCGGTAGGGTTTGAGTTTGAGTATTCTGCGGATAAATATGCGGTTGATGAGAGTTTCATTGAATCGCATAGTAGCAAAACAATTATTATAATGTTTAAAAAAGCTAAAAGGCTCGTTCACGATGTGTTTTAGATTTTAAACCTTTTTATAGTAGGGCTAAAATACGGTCTTCTTTTTAAAAATAAACAACCGCTTAGCGAATTAAGCTGGGCAAGAAGCAGGTTATTTGTAAACAAAAATTATCAAGGATCAACACACA
>JAPYZO010005249.1:0-10433 GCA_030522905.1 Torymus flavipes | reverse complement strand
CAAGGAAATCAAATTCTATTTTACGTATAATCGACACCTGTAAAAGTTCGTTTCAACGGCACGCACTTATATGTTAATTAAATCGATTGATCGGAGATAAGTGGGTTACTGGACTACCGCTTAAAGTTCACCGACCGTTCGAACAGCTTTGAAGCATATCAAGTGACTTTTCTTGGCATTGACATGTACGGCAGCTAGTCTCGTATTGTTCTTACATTCGTTACGTTTTTCGAAAGCTTTCACTGCGCAGTTGTCAGTACATCATTTTATCGGTCAATTGTTTTAACCGCTGGGCTTGAATATTAATCATAGCGAAAGTGTTGCACTTGGTCTAAAAGGACGGAATGAACTTTCCTTCGTCAAATTGGTTTCACTTATAATTTATATTTCGAGGTTTTTTAATTCTACAAGCAAAGCATTCGCATTCTAAATTAATTTTCAGTTTTTAAACTGTAGCAAACCAATAACTAAAAAAGCGTAACTTTATAAAATTACCAAAAGTGCGTAATCATAAGAGCTTAAATCTAAAAAAATGTTAGTCTAAATCTACTTAAAAAGCTCAAAGCAAATAACAATCTGTAAAAAAATAAAAAGCTTAAGCCAATTTCCAAGCTATTAACTCTTCCAACTTACCATTTCGGCCCTCGAGTTCCTCGATTTCCTCCTGGGTTTGCAGGGGATTCTCGTGATTGATGGCCTGCTGGAGATCGGGAATGACGACGTCGTACTCGACGTGCCTCTGGTGCAGGAAGCGGGAAACCCGGGGGATAACGTCGGGAAGCACTAAAACGTCTATCGTCGTGTCGTTGCCGGTCCAAAGCGATAAATCTGCAATCGGGTGGAAGTGTGTCAGTTGATGAACAAAGGGATGAGATTAAAAATCGTACGAATGCATCTTTACGTTCGTATTTATAGATTGTCTGGTAGGATAGATAGTCCGAGCTTATTATGATAAGCGTTTGTGAATGTGTAACTTTTGATTAAATGCAAATGTTATAATAACGTTTGTAAATTCAAATGATGCAAAGTATTCGCTATACATATTAAATTCAGAAACCCAGAGTAACTTACTAAATTTGATAAACTCAATTTTATATACATCTTAGTTTCGCAAACAATGGCAAATTATTGTCGGTTACAACTTTTATAGTTCTTTCAAAATCTTGTAAAAAATTCATAATCTTTGTCAACTCCTCTGCCAAACGATCCTCAACTCAAACCTCCCACTCACCGCCTTTCTCCTTCAGATAATTGATGTACTCCCCCTTCTGATCGACATCGTTCACCCTCCAGACCTGTGCGCCCTCGTACGTCACCATCTCCTCCGGGATCTCCACAGCTTTGGGCCCAATAATCCCCTCCTGGCTTCCATCTCCATTGCTATCTCTCTGCAGCACGCAACCCTGGGCCCCAATGCCCAGCAGCAGCGGTAGCAGCAAGAAAAATCGCCCGGAGGTATCCATGCCTGGTGCGCGACTGACCTCGCGGCCGGGGCCCGACTCGGCTTTTATAATATTCGAGAGCGCGCCGGGTGCGGAGTAACGGGACCCACTCGCGCGCGCGTGTGTTTACGGGCCCCTTTACCATTCGACGGCTGTTTTGCTGGCGCACGCGACGCACGAGCTGGTTCTTCTCTTTCTTTCTTTTTTTTCGCGCGCGCACGGGCCCACAGGTGAAAGAGGATATTTTCGGGGGGCGAGGATCGGTAACGGTGTGAGCGCTCGCGGGAGAGAAGAAAACGGGATCGAGATGCGAGGCGATATGATATTGAAGGATGAGTATAGTTGCGATATGCGTGTCCTTTCTTTTGGATTAGTAGTTTTTGATGGGAAGATTTAATTAAGAGATTGGTGGAGGCGGTCGAGAACGATTTTGATGATCTCTCGCCGCGTCAAAATATTGAGACTTTAATTGAAATGTCAAACGGCTTACGTCATATATCGCTCGGTTCGCGTCGTAAATATGCAAAGCGATAAGTTTAAATTAGGGATGCTGAGAAGAAATTCTCTTTTTTTTTATTCGCGGCAGTAAATGGATCCCGTTTCGTTTAATTTTTCGCAAATCTTGCCTTTGGAAATATAGGCCGCGGTGACGATTTAACAGAGTTCAGGGACTTTATGGCGAATTAAATACACGAGTTTATTTCGTTATTAAAGTAAAGTGGTAAAATCATACAGGTAATTAAATATTTTGGAAAAAAATCATTCGATTTTACAAAAAAAATCTATTAGGTATTAAAAAAATATAATTAAATCTCAATTTTGTGAGTGAAGATTATACTTGATATCTTGTTATTCAGTATTATACTATACAAATATAGAACAGGCGTGCTTGTTGACGTCTTATTTAATTTTTCATATAGGATTTCACAGTGCACGTAAAAAAAGATGAATAAAAAAATTCTGATTAACGACCATCCTAACTATAGCTGACTCTAAGCTATCGTCGTGGACTAAAAAAAAATGTTACAGAAAAAGACCGGGTCAGTGTCCCACACTGTTCCAAAAGTATAACATTAAACGTGGGTCTCGACGATTAAAAATGTAAACCATTGCACACAATCGTAGATCTTATCCGTCAAAGGTCCCATTGGCAGTCGTCCAATTGATAGCCTTCCCAAAGGGGTCATAAGAGATTTTTCCTCTCCACGTATCTCAATGCAAATGATCTACACTCTTACCACGAACTGATGGACATGCTTTGAATATTATTGTATTTAAGTCAAGCTCAAATAGTCTGTAAAAAGTCTTAAATAAGAATGAAGAATTAATTATTGCCAAAGTTGAAAATAGTTAATTAAATATGTATGTCTCGTATCTTATAACACTGAACACGCAGTTAAGAAAAAAAGCAGAAGCTATAAATTTCATGGTATTGTCTGAGCTTTACCGGGTTTTGGTTTATATTAAAAAAATTGTATCCGTATTTCTTTTAATTATTCACTAATATTACTTATAATTATCCCTAAATATATTCTTATTATTATTCTCATAAGTATCCAAATTCAAGCGAAATATCAATCTAATAAGGTATAAGGCAAGAGAATTCGACAACACATATATTTCCTCGGCATTACTTTGTGGATAAGCTTCATATAGACATAATATAAGTAACTAAACAATGTGAAAAAATATAATTTATAAATTATTTCAAAATTTTCTGAATTTCTTTCACTTATTTACAAGTGAATTAATCCAAAAATTGGGCGTATTACCTACACGTTCTAAGAGAACAAATCGCCAGTTATTTTATTTAGCTCTCAATAAGGCTAATATAATTTTTTACGGGTCCCCAATTTTTCTCTATAAAGAAGGCCATATTAACTATACGTGAGCAAATATGGCAAAACCCTGTTTATACATTTTTATTAATTAATGTGAAGTCAATATCACTTTTAAGATGTTCTCAATTATCTTATTCTTCATCGAAGAGGTGCTGTATTTTGGTGTTTATTTATTAGATTTTTTTTCTAAACATGTTTGTAGAAGCATTCAAAAATATTCCATTAGAGGCGACTGAATCATTTCGAGTTACCTTACTCCAATATTCATCCTATCAGAGAGCACAGCGTCAAGTACCTATAATCAGTTGAATTTGCCGTGAATCATTACGGAGCAAAGCTCAAGCTCCGAAACAACCCATCACCATTATCCTCTCCACATCCCCTTACAATAATTTCACACCTGCGCCTCGCGGCTAATAAATCACGAAAAGGCCGAATCCATCGGGCCGTCATCATCACTATCTACCCATGGCCCTACATCCGCTCGTCCGGCTGTTTCGCGTTCTCTCTCTCTCTCTCGCTCCTCTGACACGGATTCAGGCAGTTAGACGTACACGCGCGAGATAAGAACCGGGCAACAGTGGGTGTACTCCGGATGCGTCCAGTCTCCCTAGAAGGCTGCTGCCTATACCCACATGTATATACATACCAACACTCATACACACAGACTAAGCTGTGTGAAAAAGCTACGTCTCTCGCGTCCGCGCAGTAGCGCGCACGCCAACACCCCGCGGACTAGTCGCTCGCGCACCGCCCGCCCGCACGTACGTATCCGTATTATACACTCGCGCATGCGAGTGCTGAGGAATCGACGAGGACAGTTTTGTTTTTTTTTCCTTCCTTCCTTTCGTTAAGAAACGTGAATCATCATGAGGTGCCCGATGTATCTGGCGCTCGCGGTAATACTGGTGCTCGCCGCTGATTATACCCAGGTAAGAGGACCGCGCATTGCTTTTGTGTTGCGCGACTTTTTTTCTTATATATGCGCACGTGCGCCAGGCGCGAAATTCCGAGCGAGTCGACGTTGAGACAGACGATTGTCTCGGGATTTAGCTGGAAATGCGCGATTTGTGAGGAGAGAGCTGCGCGTGATGACGAATTTTTTTTTCGCGTTACTGCCATCTAAGTTGTCGTGCGGTAATTCGAAGTGTAAATATCGGTAATGTTCGGAGAATAAATTCTTATGCGCTGTGGTAATTCAGATATATGTACATATGTAAAATTGTTGTGCGTAATTCAGTTTGCATAATTTAATTTGGAAACATCGTAGCATTCGCGCTTACCGGTCGAGATTTAAATCGAATTAGAATATTTATTTTTTTGCAAAATACCCTTACAATAGATGCATGACACAAATCGTTAACTTTTTTTTTAATTTGAACATTGGCATATACATTATTAAATAAGAAAAAAGGTTTAATTTACTGCTTATCAAACATTAAATTCCACAATCTCTTATTACACATACCAGAATTAGTCTCCCCGTGAATTTATACTCGGAATTGTAAAAGCTCACCACAATCCCCCTCGCTATTTCATCACAGCGAGATAAACGAACGCAGAGTCGTCAAGAAGTATACGCTTTTACTCTATACTGTATAGCGTCGAATCGGTGTAATAGGGCACGCCGCGCGCGTTTGCGCAGCTGCGTTCGTGTATACAGCCTCCTATAAGGCTTCCGCTCTGACTTTGTGGCTATATGTGCGTCACATACATATGCGTGTTCTTTTAGTAACCCATATGCACGAAAATAAGCTCCTACATGCGACGGAATTTTATCGTCGATCCGAATATGGAGATTCATATCAAGGAAGTTGATCCCGCTTTTATTAGATTCTTAGAAAATCGTGCAGATTAAGTGTATAATGTCCCTCATTTCAACAGTTCGCAGTAATGTTGCAAATAGCAATTGGTTTGAGAATTAAAGACAATTGGTATATCGTTCCCATCTACTTTATGATGAAACACTTTATTTTATAAATGTTGTAATACCGCTACATAGTGAATTAGATAATGAATTAAGTTTATATTCTTGAAGACTGCTATGTTATTTTGCTCCGTGATAATAAATATCGCATTGACTGAGCGATAATTTAGCGACGAATTAAACTTCAAAAGATTCTCAAAAAAAAAATTGAAGAAGCGAAATGCTCAATGAACCGATTGTTCATCCTTTCAGGCGACGACGTTCACGATAACGGATCAAGTCTACTTCGACATTATGATCGGAGATAATCCAGCCGGCCGAATAGTCGTCGGTCTGTTTGGAAATGACGCACCCAAGACCGTTAAAAACTTCAAGACGATAGCGACAGACGGCATCAAGAAGAGAACATACGCTGGCACCAAGTTCCACCGGGTGATCAAGAAGTTCATGATTCAAGGTTCACACTCGTTCATAAAAATAACGAAAAACTTATATTTCATCCCTTGTCAAATTATCCTTCAACTATTATTATCTGAAATTCCTGTAATTAAGAAAAACATTCGGCATTGTTTATAATAATTTATTGATCCTTACATGCTTTGAATCGCACATTAAAAAAATATTTCTAAAATGAACGGTAAAATGCACAACGAGCGATCAAACAAACGAAAAACATAATTCTCCTGTCCAGGGGGTGATATTGAGAACGGCGACGGAACTGGCTCCATCAGCATCTACGGCAAATACTTCGACGACGAGAATTTCAAGATCAATCACTCGGGGCCCGGTTTCCTCAGCATGGCCAATGCTGGCAAGAACACGAACGGCTGCCAATTCTTCATAACGACGATCGCCACTTCGTGGTTGGACGGTCAACACACGGTGTTTGGAAAGGTAATTTAAACGTCATTTTATTCATATTGAATGAGTACCTAGAAGTAGCTTTAAAGAAGTTCGCGTTGATATGCTGTATATGTTTAATAAAATCAAAAGGTAGTGAACTTTGGAGAACCAGTACCGACTGGTTCCCGGCTGTACGTGTCTCAATAACAATTTAAAAGACTAAAGGAAAATATATATGGGTTCTAAATTGACTATATACGCACATGAAATGAAATATCACTTCAATTCTCGTTATTGCTTTCTCTATTTTTAGCTATAGATCGGTAAATTTTTTTGCCGTATATAAACAACGTTTTCTTATATATAACACATTATATGCATGATGAAACACACAATATTTGGTTTCGTAGGTGGTCGAGGGCCTCGACGTGGTTTTCAAGATCGAGCAAACGAAGACGGACGTAGACGATAAGCCGATCACGCCGGTATACATACTCGAGTGCGGATCGATCCCGACGCCCTCGCCGTTCACCGTCTCCGACAATCCTTACGAGTAAATGTCGTTTTTTCTTCTCCTCTTCGCACAAAAACACACAAACGCACACGTAAAAGAGAAAAGAAAAAAAAATATTGTGCTCCACCTTGCTCTTACAATTTTTCACACCTTAATATCCTCGACTATAAGTATTATAATAGTTCGATAATCCAACATCGATTTCATCGATCCCAATTGAGTTGTCGTCGATGTCTGTCGATGGGTCATTATCAGGAAGAAAAAAAAAACCTTACTTTTGCAGGTCTCATTATGACTTAAAATATTTTGACACGTCGAAACAAAGTTTCATTGGCTTTCATCGGCTGTCATCACACTTATTTAATAAAGGCAATATCTGGACTATTCAAGGGTACACGTGTCAACTCGCGTGTCGGCTCGCGTGTCATCGAACGCACGTACCTATGCGAGTCACGTGACTCGATTCTTTTTTTTTTACGAAACGCATCGAAAGCAAAAATTTCTTATTCAGGTTGCTGTGACGATTGACGTAATATTACAGACTCCTTTGTCGCATCTGATAATGACCCATATCTTTGCAAAGCGTAGTAGCTCTGAATCACAGTAAGGAGCTGACGTGCGTAGATTACCAGCAACTAGAATGAATGTCAAGGACTTGGGGATGCACTAACTCGGTGCATGCGCACTCCTCGATTCATCATCAACGCTTAGCGATTTATTAAACTATTATTTGACCTACATGACATACCTTCGTTTAACCCCCACGTCGTTGGCTTAATTTTTGCAATGTTGTATGCACCGTTTACGTACACTATATATCTGGTGCTATGAGTTATCAGCAGTACTAGCTTCGCTTTAACAGCTTGTCAGTATTGTATATTTTTAGACGCCGGTTTAATTAGGTAGTGTATAGCAAATCTTTTATCAATTAAACTTTAAATCACGAATGTTGATGAGCATTCAGTCTTTCATAAGTTCCTATGACTATTTTATTTATAATAATTTATAAATTATATTGTTAACGTTGCGTTAAAAAGATTTAAAGTATGTCTTGAAGTAAAATTAAATTTTTTATTAACTTCTAGTTTACCTAACATCATTTATAAAATTGTTTAAAATCTCAATATCAGTAGGTTAAATCGATGAAGAAGTTTTTTAATTTAAAGAAAAAAAATTTTTTGATTCCAGTAAGATCCAGTAAAAGCATATTTTTCTTTGAAAATGGCTGTAATGATATTGTGCTTTTTATCCATTATTATAACTATGTTGCATTTAACTAGACGTAATTGTTGGTTTTCATTTATTTATTTGGCATAAATTAGTCCAAATTGAAAAATGTGATAAAATTAAAATATTTTAAAACGTTTAAAAATAAAATTAACAACAAAAGATTCTTATTGCTACCTAATTCGATAATAAGCTAGAAGATGATCAAAAATATATAATGTATACAATAATGTATAAAACAAGAAGACTGATGTAATTTTGATTTTCACAATTTACAATGCAGATCGCAAATGATTTGTAAAAGTATAGAACATGTAATATAAACACTGTAGAAATCGTAAATTTGTCAGCTTAAAATCTGCTGTGCCACGTATATTGATAGCTGAATAAGTCGTATTTTCTTGACACTACAATGTATGTATTATGCAATTTTCCTAATAAATACGTGATTTATATCCTTACAAAAATTTTGACACTCCATCTGTATTCGCAGTTTATGGGCATGGCTGAAAGCGACTGCAATTCCCTTAAGTTTTAGCTTCTCAATTCTTGGATTTTTCCACTGGATGATGAAGCAATTGGATGTCTGAATGATAAACATATGTGTAATTTGTAAAGGCTGTAAACATAAGTTTAAGTTTAATTGTGAATTAACAAAATGCACACGAATTGTACACAGAATCTTCATATATTGCATAATATTGATAATAAAGACATTTCGTACAAAAATTTTTTTTTTCCTGTTACTACTTCAATACCGAATTAGTCTATAATAATTAAGTAATCGCACCTTCCACGAAAAAACGGACTCTTCTGTTCATCTAAAAATAATCTTTATCATACTTTATTTTTTAATTTCTTGACTGGGGTACTTTACTTAAAAGTATTTTGTGAAATCAACCGTTATGTTTTAATTAGCTCGATACATTTCTGGTAAAATCATTAAAAACGGTTGATCTAAATAATTTCAGTTCTACATGTTGTAATTTAATGTTTTATTAAATCAATTAATATTCCAATTTGATCAAACCAACTTCATTTATTAATAAATAACATCATTTACGCTAGTTTAATAACATAATTAAAATAATGAAATTGGAATATAGACTATTTATAAAATATCCAACTTGCATCGAAAAATATCCATATATTAAATTTTTATCCATTTAATTCACGAAAAAGTTAAAGATTTAGTAATTTCTTGGTGATAAAGTATTATAATCAAAGTTAGTAAAACAGAAAACTATTTCAATATATTAGTTTACTGATTTTCTTCGAGAGGTCAGTACTACAGTGGCTTCTCGAGCAAGTTTTCCATGCAATGCGTCTTACCATATGTTGGTACAGTAGTAATCTTTACTATCTTGCTATGCTAACGCAGCGATCATTTGTTATTACCATTAGTTAAATAAGATTTCTTAACAATAAAATTTAAATTTAAATAATATTAAAATTTTTTTCACAATTATTAGAAATAAATTCACTTTTTATCAAAATTTTCTAAAATTTTGAAGTACAAAAATTAACTTCACATAAAATTTTCAAGACCAGTTATCGGTCCCCAAACTTTTACCCATATACAGGCATCAAATCAGCCTTCAAATTCTCTCCTATCGATAAAATGTTAATTAGAAAACACAACGTGTTCCTCAAACACAGTTACACGACCGTCTGCCCATTATTTCCAAAAAACGTACAAAAAAAAAAAGATAGCATTCGGAAACCGGTCGCACACACGTGCGCTACGTCATGGGCCTGCTGCGCATAAGCGAGGCGTTCCGCCTCATAAACGGCCCGAGTTTCTCTCTTTCTTCCTTTTTTTCTCTCTCTCGGTCTCCCTCTCTGTATAACTATATATACACCTAAACGGCGGAGTATACAGTTTAGGTAGCCGAATACACAAACATTCGTAGGCAGCAGCGGATCGCATTTTTCTGTTATTGTATCATAGCCTCGTCTTTCCAAAAATATAAAAGGAAGCGGCGTGGCTTTGCGGTGTTGAGTTGAAATATTGTATAAAAACTTTAGAAGTAACATTGAATCGTAGAATACATTTTTTTTTGTATTTTATTGTTATTGACAAGTGATATTATTTTCCGAAAATATTCTAAATAAAAATACAACATTTTGATCAATTAAAATATGACGCAGAAATAAAAAATTATAGTAAACTACATTTAATTGTCCTTTTTTTTACACAAAAACTTATTTTAAATTTATTTTCTTTCAACATTTAAAAAAAATTAAATGAATGTTGCAAGAAAGAAAATTCAAATAACAATTTAGGTTACCCATCCCTTTGTAAATCAAAAATAGATATCATTTACTGTCATTAGCAACAATAGGTACGGAAAAATCAGACCGGAAGTGTAAGCTATAATGCTATGCAATCGTAAACTTATTGTTCCACTAGATACTTTCAAAACGCCAATACCGACATTGAGTTATCAGCTGCATAGTAACATGCACATACAAATATGTCATAATTTATATATGAATTCTTGCACAACAAATATACTGCGTATACTATTTAACAATGTATTTAGAAATATTTATGCAGCGTTTAAGATTTCGAACATGACAATGTAAGTTAGATAAAAAAGTTACACGCATAGTACAAGAAATATTAGAATGCAATG
>JAPYZO010005248.1:0-20635 GCA_030522905.1 Torymus flavipes | reverse complement strand
CAGTATACTATTTTTCTGCTCGACGGCGCCGGAAAGCGACAACTTTGTTTCGCGCAGCGGCCGGGAAGTTGGCGCTTTCCGGCCGGAGGGCAGAAAAAACAATTTCTATACCGCCATCAAATACTCTTATAAAAATTATGAGCCCATTTTATACAAAGTTTGTGTAGAATATGAATGTTCTTATTTTACACAAAAATTTGTGTAAATTACTTAAACAAACATTGTGTAAAATCGCTGTTTTCCACAAAAATTTGTGTAAAATCGACATTTACACAAAAATTTGTGTAAAATCAGACGCTCGTCTCCGATGTAATAAAATTTACACAAAAATTTGTGTAAATTTAAATTTGACACAAAGTTTGTGTAAATTTGTGTAAATTGAATATTTTACACAAAATTTGTGTAAATTGAATATTTTACACACGCTTGTGTACATTTTACACAAATAATGTGTACAATTTCACACAAGAAATTTCACACGAGAAATTTAACACAAAATTTAAATTACACAGGATTCATATTTTAACATTTTTAACCGTGAAGAATATCAATTAACTGTGATATATAAAATTCCTCAATCGACCAACCGTCAACAGCATAAATGATTTTTTCCTTCGACATAAGAAACGGCAACTTTCACATCACAACCGCATCTACCACCCCAATTATGACCATACTCCATCACACGCAGCCATATGTACAAGGCCGCAGCCTCTCCGCACCATACCATCTCCCCCGTGTACCCTTGCTCCCGGAATAACTCGGCGCGCCCGCGTATATAATATGATTTTCGGCCCGCCGCGGCGGCGGCGTCAAAGTGCATGTATCCCGGATGTTGCGTCGCGCGCGCGTGATGTCGCGTTTCTTTTGATGTGTTCGCGGCCGGCGGTTGGAATGTTTTTAATTGAGGAAAGTGTATCTATATATAGTAAGGGGGTTGAGGTGAAATCAACGGTGAGGCTGGTGATAGAAGGGTATGGATTGTGGAGCCTCTTTATGATCCTCTCTCGATTCCCTTCTTATTTTGATGTTGTTTTCTTTTTTTGTTCAAATATATAAGTCGACCCAAAGACAAAATCTTTCATCCCTAAATTAGACTATAAGAATTCTCATCAAATGAGTACTGTATACATGTTTCATACACTCAATTAACTTCAGTCGCGTCTCGCTCGCGGCCGCGAAAAGAGCCGCGCACTTTCCTAACGACATCCTGCGCGAGCAATTAAATGGCGCCCCGTATCCATTCCTCTCTCGCTCCCTTGACTCCGTTCACCACACACATACACACACCCGACAAACAATCAACTTTTCTCTCTCTCTTTCCATCCGCTATCTCCCCGGCACTTCCTCCGCGCCTTATCACCATCCTTCTTTTCCTATCTTTCGCCATTCTTTCAACGTGTGCGTATACATATATATGCGCGCATACTGATTTTTCTCCGCGCGCGGCCACGAACCGGATATGTAACGTATACCCGACCGCCGATAGGTAATATCGATAAAGCCCGCCGTGCGCGCCGCGTAACGTCCGCTGTATACACATGACGCGATAGAGTCGTCGTCATGATATGGACCGAGCGAGAGAGAGTATCGCTCGCTGTGTCATATCGGTTCAGTCAGCTATATATACTGATAAGGGGACGATTTTTTCGCGGATAATTGCCCGATTACTTTTTGTTGGGCTTATATTTGGTTGCCGGGATAGATATCAGGTATGTTTTCTTTTTTCGCGCGCGTAAAATAAAAAAAAACGAAGTGTTAGTCTATGCGTTTCATAATTCAATTAATTATTTTACTACCGATGTATAAATATTATAAGTGTATATATAATTTTATTAAATATGCAAATAGTTACATAAAATATACAACCTGCTAAACGTCAGCTATTATGCATTAATTATATACGTGTGCGCCCAGAATTTTGCATATTATTATTTTACCGGAGCGCTTGATTATGCAACTATAGTGAACATTATTTTGCATTAACACAATATAATGAAAAATGAAAAATATGCTAAATGTACGAATATACTGGGCGGAAAGTCATTCTCTTGTATATACATTCGCGTAAAATAAAGAATTCCGCACAACTGTCTCATCGTAAATTTGACCGCTGACTTTTACACAACTTTTATATGGAAGCGTCCCGCGCGCTTTATGCGCCGATTTCGATCTTTTTATTATCGCTATCGTCAACCTCAATCTGTATATCGTGAACAATTCCGTACGAACATACTCGTATTATAGTTGTTAAATGGCGCTCAGTGTGTAAATTAAAACTTATCGCTTCATTAAAAAAAAAAAAAAAAAAAAAATGTAAAATACTTAATGCACGCACGCGATGTGGTTTTTCAGTTATATTACAGCGAGAATTATTAACTTCCGAGCTGTGCGAATTGTAAATCTTTGTCACCAATTATCATTGTACTCGTATATTTTTAATTGTTTCGTCTCTTGTGTATCATAAACGTGTAATTTAATATTGTTTCTAAAATTCATATATAGAATAAACGCAAATATTAATCTATAAAATACCATACGAATGCATTCGCAACAGATTTAGGTCGATACACTGCAGCATCGTAACAACAATGTACAGAAACTACTGTATGACAACTTGCTTCGTCACATGAAAATTACATTCGCCCAAGGCCACGTTTGATTCATATAAATGCACTCTTTTACACATACACTCATCCACTCCACCGCCATCAATGGAATTATGCAACCGCATCCCTCGTAAAAGACTAAAGACAGAGGGCGAGCGCTCTTGCCGCGCAAAAAACCAAGAAATTATCCAAGAATGCGACATTCTCGCAACGCTGTTCTCTCTTTCTCTCCAGTAGCTTGCACTCGGTCCAATACCTATATATATATACACACACATGCCGCTTAGGAAACGAGTCTCGCGTAGTCGTAGTAGAAGCAGTAGTAGAGAGAGGGCTTAATGGTTTCATCCTTGACGGCATTCGTCATTTGCATAATTTGCCATTCATGCTCCCGCGCGAGCGAGCGCGTCGAGAATCTTAGAACGAGAGAGCGAGAGATCCTTTACATAGGTTTTTTAGCCGCTAGGCGAAGAGAGAGATTCGTCGCGCGGAACGAGTTGTGCGAGAAAGAGAGAAATGCGGTTGTAGCTCGGGTGGAGGCGGAGGAAAAATTGCGGAATGAAGGAGAGAGGAGGATGGAGAGGATCGTAATAAGATGTGGAAGAAGAAAATATCTAAGCGTGTGGGGGGCTGCTGAGGAGGAGCATGAGTTTATAGATGGAAGGTGTGCGATTAAAATTTATTAGGCGAGGCTACGTGTGTGCGTGTTTTGTAATTGTGAAACGGACTAATTAAAAAGTAGTTAATAAATTACTATAGGAGTGGGTTTGAGGATGTTGTTTTAGCGGTTAAATATATTGCTAATTTTAATTGAATATAGAGATAACGTCGCGACGGGCAATATTATATTTCCTCTCTAAAGTTGAATTAGTGAAAATCCACTAATTAATAATGAATATCCATTAATTCAAATAGTTAAAAATGCTCCACCGTGAATTAGTGGATATTCACTAATTGAAATAGTGAACTACATGTTCTAATTGAAATAGTGAAAATATCCACTATTACAATGAGTTAAATAATACTAAAAAATTAGTGATTTTTTAATAGCTCTAAAATCCAAATGCACTTTATTTAATTAGTACAAAATTAATTAAACGAGTGCATTTTAATTTAAATATATTACATATTTAAAGAATTTTATGTATGGTCCCACCATTCCACTCTTCGTAACACACTTATCCATATAGCCGGACGGTTTCCGCTTACATGCGTATGGCGGCGTCTACTTTACTAATTTAATAGTGGAAAAATTGGTTTACTATAATACCATAATTGAAAATTAAATTTTGCTGTTTTGATCGTAACTTTCTCGAATAAACCCATTTTACTCGTAAATAACGAAAGACGAATACACACGCGTAAGGATGACACTGAGGCTATTAGCAGAAAAGAAGAAAGGAGAGAAAGAAAAAACGTACGAACTATCACAGCTGCGGGGATTTCCAGATTCCTTCCTATACATATCACGCGGACATATAATTAGCCGAATATAATGGCCAATACACTCTACTATACGCGCGCGCTGTAATAGTGCTTCGTTATAAATCTCTCGCTAAAAGGAATTCCTCTGTAATTTTTCTATCTCTCTCTCCTGCAAACAGCAATATACATATATATCATCCAATAAATCATTTGATCTATACAACAACACGCTCTCTCGCTCTCTCATTTCTCGATTAAAATTCATCAAAATCGAAGCGACGGAAGAATCTTACCCTTCTCGCCTCGTGGTGCGCGCAGCAAGACACATAAGGGACACGTGGCGGGGAGGAAGGGGGAAGAGAGGATTCCGGAATCAGGAGGAAAGAAGAGAGAGAGAGAGGGAGAGAGAGAGAGCGAGACGTAAACCGAAAATAGCCAGTGACGCACGGCGCGCGTACGCTATGCGCTTATAGAAATATACGCGCGTTTATAAACAACGAGCGCGCCGTATAGCCGCTGTCGGGAGCGAAAAGAGCGCACTGGGCTAACACGAGGGGGGAGAGGGGGAGAGAGAGGGAGAGAGAGAGAGAGAGAGAGAGAGAGAGAGAGAGAGAGAGAGAGAGAGAGCGCAATCACTCACTGCCTTATGTGCATGCGTGCCGCCACCGACGGTTGGCCGGTTGAGAAGTTGGGTTATGGTGGATTGGTGGTGCGGAGACGCGATGAAGCAGGTGACCGCGCGCAGTAGATTTGATAATTAAGGTTCGCGTGCTATACTGCGTAGTCAAAGCAGTGCTCAATCAAGTTATTAATTAAAATTTGATAAATAATACTTGTTATGTGATTTATTTATTTAAAGTTATATGTATCGTCAATGTATACATACTAAGTGCATTTAACATGAAGAAGTTAACTTTTTTTCAACAAAATGTCGATATTGTAGAAACAGGTATTGTCAGCACTAATAATTATTGATGTAACACACTGAAATCTTTTTTGTTTCTTAAACGATTTTAGTTTAGCAGGTCTTACTTGGTTCCTTAATTAATTTCATGGGGACTTGCCGAAGGTAAAATTGAAAATTATTCAAAACTCAGAAAGTTATAGCTAATTGTTCATAAATTCGCGCGCGTGGTTAAAAAGAAAAAAATTTTTAAATTGGCTATAACTTTATGGGTTTTGAATAATTTGGAATTTTTCCTTCGGCAAATCCCTATGAAATTATTTAAGGAACAAAATGAGTAAACTAAAATTGGTTAAGAAGCAAAATAGATTCTGTTGCATTTTATCAATGATTGTTAGTGCTGACAATATCTGTTTCTAAAATATCGACATTTTGTTAAAAAAGTTAACTTACAATTAGTCATGTTAAATACACTTTGTTTGTAATGCATCGACTATCTATATCATTTTAAATAAATAAATCACATTACAACTGTTGTTTTTTCAAATTTTAGATAACATCTTCATTCGACACTCCTTTAACTAGGGAGTAGTGCACGAACTACTTTAATAGATTGGAAAATCGGTGGCGATCGGTCATAGGGTTGACAACTTGTGCCAATGTTATGGATACGCAAATGAATTAGTGTAAATCCTGCATTCAAGTAAAGGGCATTGTAAAGTTTATTAGCTTGGGAATGGGTTGTTTTTCAATATACATATATATATATAGACTACAGAGAATTGACCTATAAAAAAATTACTGTGACAATACAATAAAAAGAGATTTCACAACGAAATTATCATAATGATATCGCGGTAATGTTTGCTACCAGCTTCAATTTGTCGGATGCTTATCCAAATATCATTGCAATTGTTGATAAAATTATCTTAATATAAAAAATTCTATATACTTTCTACCACAGATGAAACTATTTTTCCGACGTTGTTGTGCTATTTTTTGATGGATAAATAGAATGATGACACATAAACTGGTTTGTATATACTTATGTATACATAGGTAGGTTAGAAATTGTGAAACTGATAATAATAACTAATTTTGATATTTAATTATCAATGCATTTACAGTGACAATGGTGAGGGAGAAAGACAGAATCAAATTGGGAAATCAACATTATCGTTAATATAACCAACGGGAGAAGTGATCTAAATGACTTTCTCTTTTATTTTCCTTGTTTATATTTTAATGAGCTGTTTGTTACACTTGAGTGCTTTCAATTATAAAATCAAACTGCAATAAAGAAACTCGACATGAATGTATCACGACGTTATGCGAATCTAATCTCTATCCATCAAACGGGGAAATAATACCTAACGAAAAAAAACCATTTCATTGCTCCAGATAAACTAAAGCTAAAATTGGACTATCAGGATGTTACTAATTTACCAATTTTCACAAGTCTGATTCACAGCTTTCACCGATATAACCCAACAAATTCTTGTATCTCGCTATCAAACGAAAAAATAACATAGATTTTTAACTTTCAAATTTCATATTCGATTAAATGACACAGAGGTCACGGTATAAGGTGCGATCAGCACGCGTACACTTTCCAGCAATATGGTGAAGTATAACATCGCGGCACATATAGGGTCTCGCCGAAAACGAGGCATCTTCGCGCGGCGCGTACGGATAGTCATCTCTCCGCGGCGCGCTATACCGAAAATACTTGCGCTTCTGGGAAGAGCCAACCCCCGCGCGTCGTCGCGTACTTTCGGGTACACGCGCTGCTAACGGACGGCTGGCGATTTCTAGACCTTCCATCGTGATTTTTGACTCGCGCTTGGCGCTAATGCTGGGGATATTTCGATTGAGATAATCGGAGCTGCGGATGAGCGGAAGGTGAGTTTGTTTGAGGAAGTTTTGGGATTGATAGCAGTATAGGTGGAGTGTGAATTAATATAGAGTTGTACACTTGTTTCTATAATAGGATCGTATCTTATATAAAAACCATTGCGATGTATAATATCGAGTTGAAAGTCGAACTATATTGTTAGATGTATTTCTCGGTTCTATTTCATACTTCGTCCTCCTTATAAGCAACAACAAGTAGTGCAAGATGAAAATGTTGGCAGTAAAAATTATTATATTTGAAGTGAGAGACAGACTCGTATTTGTATCAAAAATTACTATCAGTTATAACAATTTTTATGAGAATGTTATAAGTTGTTTTTTAATCGAATGTACACCGAGAGTTTAAACGGTAAACGAGAAAAAATTAAACGCGGTTTAGGAAAAATTAATATGACAATTCAGTAAAACTTACAGTTGAATCGATAGTTTTGCTGGGTTCAGCCGTTTCAGTTGTTCCAGGTTTGCCCAACTGTCACGGGCTTAATTTGTGCCACAAAAGGTTCTTCTTTTTTTTTAATAAATATATCTAATTATTTTGCGTACGATTATGCAATTTATGCGTATTGAAATACTGGTTGGTTTGAAGTATTATAATAATACAGCAAAAGCAAAGTACAAAAGTTAGTATATAAACATGAAAATCTAAAAATTCTTTTAACCATAAATTAAAAAATCTTCGTTTTAATATTCCTGATTCTACAATCCCACAGTTTACCCGCCCTAAACATCGGAACACAATCACACATACAGCTTTGACACTTGTAAAACAACAAACACAGGTGACATCGCAAAAAATAAAAAAGAATCATTCACACCCATTTCTTTCCAACCTTCACCAGCCCAAAACCATTCATATTCCCCACCTTACCTACAGGCCATCGCCCCCTGCACTATACCGCAGAGCAGCGTCAGCAACCCACACACAGACGCGGAAATCGATGAATGGAATGGGAAGCCGGCGGTGCGCGCCGCGAAGCGCGAAATTCGCGGCCGCCATAGACTTTCCAACTCTCCGCGACGGCGGCGGCGGCGGGGGCGATGAAATGGGTGAGAGAGAGAGAGAGGGATAAGTATTGCGCTACAGGCGGAAGTGAGCGTTACGTGCGAAGAGTGGTCACCGGGATTTTTCGCGGTGTGTGTGTGTGAGGGTGGAGTTGTGCAATGCTGGCTGCTGGTATGGTTATTTCAAAGTAGTTTAACGGGAGTAGTGATATTTGTATAAAGTGTGCTTCGGAACGACGGTAGGTACAGGAATTTAATTTCGCGCGGTAATTGCAGTTAAAACTAAATGAAAATACTCTTTAGTCGGGACTTCCAGCTACCAATAACACGTGAACCCACGTCTATATTAAAATTATACTCGAACTATTAAACCGCTCTCACCCGTAACGAGAACTTATGATTTTTTGATAATATTTCAATCATTCGTGGAGACTTATTAACTCTCCGTACTCAATCACCGCTCTCTTCTTGTCTCCAGGCCAATCACGCTCGGTATATCCGTAACTTTCGGATGAAATGCAAGGGCAAAGCTCCGAGAGCTTCTTGAACCTCTATCTTCATAAGTATAATTATTATTTCCCTCGTCTCACCGCGGGATGTAAATCCTCGATAAATAGGGTCGTTACATCGAGACCCGAAATTGTCACGACGCGCAAATAAGATTTGCGGTTGTAAATTTTTGTACGCATGAACGTTAAACGTCGAAGATGCGTTTTTGGTGGTGATGGGCGAGAGAACAGTGCGAGTTATTGTTCCTGAAGCGAAGAAGGACGCGAGATGAGGATATCGTGGAACTCGTTAGATATCAACTTATTAAATTTTAACAATTTATTTATACGTACAAAACCAGTATGAAGACGTCTTTATTAAAATGTTATGAATTATTATGAGCGTAATCTTATTTATAATTTTGTTGTGCTGTTCTAAGTGTCACTTATTTACTTGTAGTTTCTTATGTAGGGGGGATAACTTACGTTAACTTTATTAAAATAAAATAAAATAAAGTATCTGCTTCAGATTGAAGTATTAAATATCTCAGTTAATATATATATTTAAAGGTTTTATAGACGTGAGTTATAACCATTTTAAAGTCGACAAATATTTTATTCTTGAAAACGCAAACATAATAGTTTTATTTTACCCTATTAAGTATACTACTCCAGACATTTTTCTAACAATTTCACCCTACACATACGCATCCTCATTATACAATTCGACAAAAATTCCCACTCATTAATCTTCAATCCTCAAACCTCCTGCGCCCATGGCCGTCCCTCACCTCAACAGCACTTTTACAACTCGAAATTCCCCATCACGCTTGTGGCATCTTTCGACAACGTCTCTCATTCTCGTCCCTCGTTCTCCAAAAAATTGCAGGGCTGCTTCCCGTCGAAATAACACGGGCGTTTAGAGGCGACTTCCGGTGCAGTCTGAACAGCAGCAGCAGCAGCTTTCTCCAATAAGTTTATTAGCGCGCAGGCTCCTGCATACAGCCTTTTTTTCGCTCTCTTTCTCTCCTCTCCCCCTTCTATGGAATTAATTGAACGCGCGCAGCTGCACCGAGCGCGCTGTGTGTACGCACCGTGTGAAATTGAATTTTTAAATTACGAGCGGACGTTTTCGGCGGCCCGATGATCGGGAGAAACGAGTCGAAAACTGTTGTTGGCCGTGTTCGAGATAATTGTGTGTGTGTGAGGTTGTGGACCGGTTCGGTTTTTATAGGAAATATGGGGGTAATATAAGGATTGCTATGTGGGTTGTTTTTGGGAGATGGATGTTAATGATTTGGATTATAAGTGCGAGGGGTTATGGTGGAGGTGGTTGGAGGTATAGACAGGTATAGATAATTGATGATGGAAAGCATGAATTACAGCAGATCGTAAAATGAGATAATAATTTAGCGAAAATTACCGAAAAATTATGCAATAATTTATATATTGTCTTATATGGGTATTTAAAAACTGATTGTAAAAAATCGACATATCATCATAGTTTGTAGGGGATTCCGTGAGATACACATGAAAATTTTCTACACTGTATTGTACATATTTTGTGTAAATTATGACCATTTTTGGATTTCTATAGTTCGCGGTAGCTTCACAGTACCATGTTGTAATTTTTGCCAAATTTTTTTTTAATTTTTACCAAGCTATTTGCTTAGAATTACTATTCTCATAAATTTATTCTACTAGATTCGTACCTTATCAAATTTATTTTCATGTTAAATAGTAATAATTCCGTATTTTTCACTTCCAGAGGCCACCATTTCTCAAAACTGACTGCAATATCTTAAGACCTCAGCTCTAAAACTATGGACGAAAAAATCAGATCACCTGTTACCCCAAGCCATCCCATCCCATCCGCTCTAATTTCCACAAAAATCGACCTCGGAGTGTAGCACCAATTCCCCGTCTAATCGACTTCCGCGACCGCTAACAACGACAACGGGCCGAAAAAGCAACTGAAAAAGTGGCGAGTATAAGTAACGCGAGCCACAATGAGAGCGGTCACGGCAAGGGAGATAGAGAGAGAGAGAGAGAGAGACAACCTAACGAGCGCCGAAATTCGAAACCGGAAGCGCGCAAAAGACCGAAGACAGGCGCCGCCGGAAATTGTTCCTCTCCTCGAATTCGCGCGCGGTTTCCGCTCTGTCTCTCTGTCTCTCTAGCGCGAATCCGTTTCCGCCCGTTAGAAAAATAAAGATAGGCGGCAAGTGGACCGCGAGTCTATAACAGAGATAGAGAGAGAGAATGGGATCTGCACAGTCTTACAGGTACGTATATAAGTAAGCGTATAAAACAAACGCGTTGTCGTGAAATGAGAGAGTAATGAATTTCCTGTATAATAGATTTGAGTGTTTTTCGAAGCGAAAAGTTTGTCGATGTACTGCTATTATTTTTGTTGAATTGATTTGTAAATTGTTTACAAATGTAAACAACATGTACATGCGTAACATTATCATAATTATACCTCAGGTAAAAAACAATACATTTATACAAATACAAAAACCTATTTTTTAATGTCCGACATTTCCAAAATCAACCTTTTTCGTCCTCTCATCCACACATTCATATATATAATTTTTGCAAACAGTCGTCGTGTCGCGCGTGGTACATATCGAAAGGAAGCGGCGCTCGGCTAATCTCCGAGGGCCGATTAGCCGTCGCGCGAGGAAATGTCGAGATATCCGTCCGGCCCACAGAGCGGCGAGCTGCAGAGAGAGGAAGCGACTACGCGGATCCGGTCGAGAGAGCGGATGCGAGCGCGCGGATGACGGTATAGGTATGTATATATGGACGTAGGATACGGCTCTCTCGGCGCGACACCGTTTTACGCTGTTGGTTATATGTCGCCTGCGGAGTTTTGGCGATATTGGAGATAGATTTTTCGAGGATGTCCAAGAATTGTGATGTGAACTTGCGAGGACTGTATACTTGAGAATTACTGTGTATATTTAATAATTTACTGATGAAACATCCATATAGTTTACACTATAGCTAGCTTCAAGAATCCGTATGTTTTTCCAATATTTGCTGCCAAACAACGGAGGGAGGTATTTTATCGGAATGGTAAAATGTTAGATGGGTATTTTTTCAGAAAATATACTACTTATCGTTTAAATTATTTTTCGAATTCGATACTGTTAATTCCGAACAGGAGTTATTCAGAACACAGAAGGAATAATTCTGATATTTTTTCTGATATTTTCTTTTCGAAAGTAATAATTACTTTCGAAAAGAAAAATCAAAAAGAATCAATCAAAGAAAAGATATATCAAAAAAATTTACGTCTATAAAAATTGATAATAACTACGATTTTCAGGTCATTTGTTGATATTTTAGCTTTTCTAAATCACTGCATTTTCTACAATTTAATCGTTAGGAATGAAATAGCATGACATATCATATAAAAATAATTTAATGAAAATATTATGGCTTTCTTACCAAATTTTTTCGAATTTTTATATATAATACATTTTTAAACATTTGGAAAATTGACCCTTCTATCATAAGATATTCTAATTTATTTTCTGACCTTTCTGAGAAAATACCCATCTAACATTTTACCATTCTGATTAAGTACCTCCCCCCATAAATTTGATTTTCTACCATATAAAAACTCATAAAAAGAATAAGAAAATAATAACCTCGGTTATAACATGATAATAACAAAATTTGACGAATTTGGAATAGTTCTCTTCAACTATATTATGCAGACACTGACAATAATAATACATAACAAAACACCCACTTATCCCACTTCAAAACCATACCCTCACTTGTATCACCCCTAAACACCCGTTCACCACCATATCAGCAGCGTAAAAAGGTCCGAAGCGCTCGCGCTAAACACACGCAGCACCGTGAGCTCGCGCACAAATCGGAGCTCGCCCTCAACTGGATAATAGCACGGGCCGGCCGTGTCATTTAACAATAAATGAAAAAGTGCGTAATTCGCGAGAAGCTTTGATAATGAAGTCTTTCCCGTCAAAACGCCGCCGGCGCTTCCCACGCGTCGGCCCCGCTACCTCGGAACTTTCGAAACTTCCGCGATGTGCTCGTGTGCCGGAGATTTGCGATCCTACGCGCGAGCGAGAGAGAAACATGGTTGTCGAGCTATATATAGAGAGGGCGCGAGGAAAGAGAAGCGCGTGCTAAAGGCCCACGCGAGTGATGTGCTGGTGTCGGCAGTGCGATTCGATTCTGGTCGATGGGTCTGGAAATTATTACTTCTGATGATGATAAGAATTTCTTTTTTTATTTAAGGAATAGCTCTTCGTTGTATAAGCTGCTACTTTGATTATATTAAATTATTAATTTTTAATTTGTACTATTCTTTTTCGCTGGCAATAAATTTCACATTTTGAGGAACATTCAACGAATGTTTTCGAAATACTATATAGCCTACATTGGTAAGGGCCTTTCACGCGTTCTTATTTTGTTTTTGGGATGATACATTTTTTTGTCTTCACGTAACAAGATAATCATACGAGATTCTATAAATAAGGAAAGTTAATTTTAATTTTTATACTTTAATACTTTATATTTTATTCATTTTTAAATACTCAATTCAAAACTCAAATTTAAAAAGAAAATGCAAACAGCAGATTTAGCGCCTGTTTTATGTATGCAAAATCCGCAGATAACATCCCTAAAGAAACCGCAAAACGACTTGACAATTGTTTCATCGTCAATTCTTTCATTCACCTCAACAACTCTCATCACATCCATTTCCATTCGTCACAAACCCCCATCGCCTTACTGAAATTACGTAAATCCCGAGCTTTCAACTCTCCCGCCACCACCGCTCCCATAAAACAAAGCCTTTAATCGCTCATTTACCAGAACCAAAAGACTTTTGCGCGCAGCCATTGTTTCGCCGAACCGAGAGAGCGCATGTATACGAAGGATCGTTAGAATTCCTCCGTCTCCCTCTCTCTCGTCTGCTTTTTTTTTATTCGCGGTCGAATTAATAATGGATGAACTCGCGCGAAGCGAGCGATGAATGGAGAAAGGGACGAGCGTGCGTACACACGAGAAACTTTTGAATGGAGTCACCTTTACGCACGAGAGCGCGGCTGCGAAGTTCTCAATGGCGTGCAGTATATATATGTACACCGGTTGCGTTTGCGCGAAGTGGGAGTTTCTTTTGCCAGGCGATCGCGCGCTCTTTTGTGTGTGTATTCATGGGTAATGAAGTTTTATTGAACGGTAAGACTTTGTATACGACACTAAGGATTATTTCGTCGCTTGTACGTGTGCTTGATTTGCAAGAAATGAACTTGAATCGAGAAAATTAAATTCGTTCACATCCCTTCGAACCCGAAATTTTACTCTAAAAATTGCATTGTCAACCATCGGAAACGCACCAGCAACCTCAAAATCACCTTCTTTTTCGAAAAACAAAAAATAAATAAATAATTAGAAAACTCCACCCACCCTGCACATCACAATACTCAAAGCGAAAGAACCGTCACCGTGCGCTGCGCTTATGCACAGTACACCGTACACTGGTGTAAATTTTTCGGCCCTCTCGCTTGCATTGCACATAAGTACAGTGTTCGCGGAAAAGATGACTGACCCGCGCGAGTCCTCACATTGTCTTTGTCACCAAGTGGCGGGCGCAAGTACTTATATACAGCGTGTGCAAGCATTTTTGCATAAGACACTGCGAGCCTATGGGAGCGGATGAAGGCTGCCTGAGACAGTGTATAAAGTGTGCGCGAATTTCCACGAGCGATATGATAGTGCGGTGTGTATATAGTAAGGAGGGAACCGAGGGAAAAGGTTGCCAGGTGGTAATGAGGAATTGTAATGGTTGTTGAGAATTTCGAGGGGGGGGGTAAGGTAAGGTATCGAAAAATAAAGAATGAAGCAATTTAGATGATGTAGTGTGTTATGCATGTGACTGTTACGGTTTGTAACTGAAATCATAAATCTGCATTTGGCATCTGCGAATTTCAAATGCAACGTTGAGACATTAGACATTCCATTTTAATTTTTTACAAATGTATAATAACTTAATTATTGTATAAAAGATTAATCAAGAAAATTAAGTGGACACATATGTGCAGTTCTTCTGCAAATTTATCCTAATTTGGTCATAAAAACGACGAAAAAAAAAATTGAGGCACTGCAATAAGTTTTTCTTGTTCCGTAGACCACATAATACACGAAGAAACTTTGGAACACAAGAAAACCGTCTTTTTACACAATTTTAACCGCATATATAAATTTTTTTAATGGAAATTTGACATGAGATGGATGGACGGAAAGTAGTCGCTGATGATGAGTCAATAGTAAGCTCTTAAAGGTACAAACAAATATTCACCAAAAAAGCGATTAAAGTAAAAGAAAAGAGCTTTAATTTAATCTAAAGCTCGTTAAAATCGGTCGGTTTTACTCAAAGCTACGTGTATTTGAAAATCACGGAAAAATTATTACCTAAACAATCTATTCCCAAATTTCGCATTCATTATTCAATACCCAATCATATACCCAATTACATCTCTTATACTAAAATTTATATCCACCTCTATATCAACGCATCGCAACAACACTGCACGCTTCATAATCCATTCCTATATCTATATACCACTCCAAACCCATCAACTCCGTAACTTTCCCATCGAGCCGCGCTGCATTCGTATTCAACCTATATACCCGCACTTCTCTCGTCACCGCGGGTACACTCAACCCGAAAATTCTCCAAAGTCTTCAGCCGCCCTCGACTATACCCACACTCACTCCCACAACACCAACATATCCATCATCGCCGACTGTTATACGCATCACACGCGGGCCTGCGCGATTACGCAACGTATATAGCGAACCACGCACATGTTAATTGGCGCAATTAAATTCGACTATACGTGGGGGCGGAGGAGGAGGAGTGTGAGTGGGGAGAAATTCCGGGAATCCGAGGCACGATCGTATACGAGGCCTCCGGTCTTCATTCATCGAACACGTCCGCGTAGTATATATATGTATACACGTTATATACGTACGTTCGGCGTGTTCTGTGAATGAAATTCAACGCGCGAGTGTGAGAGAGAACCTCGTACTTTCCGCTTCGGTCAGCGCGCGTGCGAGTTGTATAGAGGGGGATATATATATATACTTTTTTCCGACAAACTCTGTTTGCGTTAGGTTTTGAATTTTTCTTTTGTCATGCTGTGATTTGTACCTAAATTAATGATAATCAGGGTGCGTTTGTTAACCTTCTTGAACGAAGGCTGGGTGAAAAAAATAATGTCAGACTTACGAGTAACGAAGAGGGGTTGAGAAATTTCGCGAATTGATAAACTCACCTGTAACAAAGAAAAGAAAATTTATACATTAGTATATTAGTACGATGAATATGCATGTATTATATTCTCTTGGAGAATCACGACTTTTTCGTAATGGAGAAAAATTGACATGATTTTCAATTTGCAATGTTCAAAGCATATATTTTTAAAATATTATATTTAATTGGAAAATCAATCTAAACGGTAAACAGCCGCCTCTACACTCACTCGCGTAATCTACCGTTACGTCTTCCGACTACGAAACAGCCGAGCCTCCTAAGCTCATCGCGCAAATCGATTACTTCCGCACTCTGTATGTGTGTGTGTGTGTGTGTGAGTGTGTGCTATGGAATATTTGTATGCCGGTGACGTTGACTCGTGTGCCTCATGGGATGTTTGTCTCGCTCACAAATACTAGCGAATATATTTTTTTCCGCTGCTTCGACATACAGTCAATGCTCTGTCGTTGTTAATTATTTCGGGGATTTTTCTGATACCACAATCTTATGATTTTATAATACATAATTCTTTTTTTTCGTACATTTTTATACGATATTTAACTTGTATCATAACTCAAGTTTCAACCAATTTCCGTAAAGAAATTATTTTTAAGCAAGCAGCACCATCGAGTAGACGAAGAAACCCAGTTCCTGATGAGGATCATAAATATGACGATCGAAAAGTCGATTCGAAACAAAAATGGTGGTCTATAATCATTACACCCTTCCACCGATATAGCTTGACAGCGAGAGACCGGTAAAATCATCAATAATACCATTAAAAACCTACATGCGAACGGCGCAACTCTGACCATCGCTATCATCAACTCAAAACGCAGCAGCCGCGCCGCCACCACGAAACAACCATCGATATATATATAATCGCTCCCATAACCACATCGGCAAACCCGGCACGCGCACTTCGGCGAACCCCGTGTATATATGCGTGTGTAAAGAAAGAGCCAGACGTATACACGAGTGGATGGCGCCGCCTGGAAGGACGACGATACGCTACAGACGAAGCAGGACGAGGCCGGTGTAGGTATAACCGCGGCTACGCGGGAATCGTTAATTACGCATGCGCCATTGTTCGGCGCATTCCTGGCGCGGACGAGCGACGCCGGAATACCGATGTATATATGGGTATATGTATGTGAGAGAGGTGTATATATTGTGCGTGAGGGTAGAGGAGGGATGAAGGATGAAGCAGCCGGGCTACCGGTTAATTGTTCCCGGCCATATATGTATATCGGTTTGATTCATGCAGGGTTTTTGCTTATTTTTCTCTTGGTTCGAAGAGATTTATTATTATACTTTCTCGCTAGATGTGAAAGAAGGTTACAACAACAATCCGTGTTTAAAGTTAAGTTTAAATGTTAAGTCATTGAAGGAATATTGGCAGTAAACTATAACTAAATTTATTTTTATGGAAAAAAGAACACAATAGAACTATAAACTTTTTCCACCCACATATAGACACCGGGTTCACCCTCTTACCATCGATATAACGATAGCCCATTCAATTAGAGACCGGATTGCCGTCGGCAGAGGCGGCGGCGCTTGACTGCCGCTGCGGAATTCGAAAGATTGGCAGTTTTGTAAAGGAGGAAGCGTCATAAATAATGCCGGAAACAGCTCGACACGACGATGATGATGACGATGATGATGATGCAAGCGATATCCCCCCTCGCGTATAACTTACGAAACGGAGGCGAAACTCGATTCTGCTGCGCGATTTTTGTCACCGCGGTTACATGTAGTACGCGCGCGATTTTTGGAGTATACGGATATACGATGGTGAAATAAAAATTGATGAACTGTTAATATGGACTAAAATATACGTGATAAGTTATGAATTATGTTTCTGGTGACGTATATTGATAATTTCATCGATGTACTTGTAGTTATACTTTATCAGAATAACGAAAAGAATACCTGTATTAAAATCATGTTATACGGCTCAAATATAGTGAAAATTCGAGGATATTTCCAGATTTCCATATACAAAGACCTTCGATTTTAAAATCAACTTAACATTTATTCGAATAAAACCCTACATGGGCACGTCCATTCCTTGTCCACCAATAAATTCCCAACCACTGGCACTTCCGTCAACCTCGCATACGTATATTATACTTCTACGTTGAAACCTTCACCACCATTTCGCTGCTCCATCCTCTGCTACTTTATTACACACACACACATATACCCATACATACCGGTATATATACAGACGCTGGAAATATTCAATGAACGCACGCGTACACGGGGGGAGGAAGCTTTAATTGCTTTCCCGAAGGAACGGTTACGCGCGCGCGCGCGCGCTGCGCTCGTTAACGAAACGTATCCTGCCATTTTCTCGCGAACGACGGAAGGGAATTTCATTCTTGCGCCGCGACTTGAGAAATCCTTGCGCGTTTCTTTCGACCCGCGCGTCGGTTTGCCGCGCGCTTCCCATAGAATTCGCGGGTAATTAACGAATAATAATAAGTGCTGGCGGCGCGCGGTGAAACGCGAGAGGAAAGGGAAGTGGTTAAAAGGTGGCCTGACTTTGTTTATTACAGGAGGGATCGCTTTGGCGTTGTTCAAGTATGGTTATAGTAGTGTAGAAGTATATAGGTTTAGTATAGGCGAAATAGCCAATTGACTAAAACTTCATTTTTTTTTTATTTTACAAATACTCTGTAATATTTTTAGCAATGAGTAACATTGATGAGTATCAAAGATTGAGTATCAACGTGCGTGTGCCATATGTAAATGTCTTCCACGCATATACTCTTTATAAATATGAGTACCTTATTGAATATTCTGTAGATAAAACGTACCATCCAATTATTTATTAAACAATAAACATAAAAAAAAACTACAAAAATCAACACACCACCGGCTTCCATAAGTATACTACCTAAAATAAAAGAAAAAGAAACGCGAAAAAAAAACAACGCACCGACAGACTTTTCCGAGCGCTCTAGAGAGTATAACTAGCTATATAGCGGTGCGCACGCGCGCAAATCGTGTGAACATCCTCTTCCTTCGTTTATTACCGCGTCCGCGCGTACTTCCGGTGCGCTTGTGCGGGCGGTTCTTGATTTTTCCTTCTCCGCTTTGTCTTCGCGATTCGCGACGTGCTTTTTCTGCTCGCGCCCGTATACTTATATACCACGAAAATCACCGCTCGAGTGTGGTGTAGTGAGAATAAGTAGTAATTAGAGTGCGGCTGTGAAAATTGGAATATTTGACAGGTGGTGTGGTGTGAATGTTGCTGTATGTGTATAAATATTATATCATGCAACAAAATTAATTTTGTATTATTTTAACTCGTTCGTCTCCAAAATGACTAAAATCTTACAGTCATTTTAAATAGTTCAGCATGCGTATATATACAGCAGTAAAAGGAGAAGCCATCGACGGCAAATTATATATATTGCGCAGTGGACCGTAGAAAATGACAGTATTACATTGACACCTCGCTTCCTCAAAAAGATATCAATCAAGCTATTTATATACACGCGCCTCGCTCGATAACACGAATTAATATGTTAAACCACAGGCGCTCGAACGAGACTTTACGACTTCCTGCCTGTGTATGACCATGCGTATAACCGCGGCACGGCAAACATTGAAGATCAAAAATCGCAACGCGACCAAAACAAATACGCGCACATACTCAACTCGTCGTCTCGTAGAAACTATATCAATTTAACAAGTTATATCGGCTAAAATAACGCGGATTCCTTACACATCACTGCGGCCTCATCGTAACCGAAGACGTGCGCATAGGTATATATTTATGCGCATAGGTGTTTATATATATATAAACACTTTCGCACGCGCGATTGCGCAAACCCGCGCGCGACACTGCACAACGTTTCCGGTAGATATCGGTTACGATCCGCTGGCTTACTGGATCGAAACCGCGCGCTCAGCTTTTCGCAATTACATGCGGCCTTATCGCGGCGCGATCGGAGATACGCTTCTTGTACGGGCGAGTCCGATTGCGGATAATCGAGCGCGGCTATGTATATATGTATATATGCTAGAAAATGAGATGAGACGAGTGAGATGAGAGATGATGGTTGTTTTGTAGGATGCGGCAAACGAAGTGAAGTTTTGTTTTGAGAGAAAAAAGTGGGTGGAAAAGTTGCGACAGGTTGTTCGCGTTGTTTAAATATAGCATTAATTAAGCGACTGCGTCTTGTGAAGTTATTAGAGACTGTAAAATCATAAAAATTATAATACCATGTTTTACAACCTTTCTATTCCATATCGATGATATATGTATACCAAAATAAGTTTGTATTTAATATTAATTGTTCAGTGGGTGTGGAGCTAGATATATTGAAATGCTGATAAAAGCCTACTTACCCTTCTGAAAATTCAAAATAGAACAGGCCATTAGCAGAAGCACGCTTATCATACAGGATGTAATAAACTAATTTCCTCATACCACAATTATAGAAGACACATATATTATGTAAGGTGCATGTATTTATAAAGAGTACATAATACGAACGCCATATATGAGAAAATTCACAATTTATCCAGACATAGAGGATTAAAAAAAAAAAAGAAAAAACTCCGAGGCACGTCTGAAGAAAAATTTCTCGTTCTTTTTTGGTTACAAAATAGACGAGAAAATTTTCGAACACTCGAAAATGGTTTTGCGACACGGTTTTACAAAATCATGCTTCTGTTTTAAAAATCTTGTATGATAAGCTAATGAGGCACGCGTATTCTATTTTCAATTTGCTGCAGGATAAGGCATCTAACTATATCAGTATTTCGATATATCTAGTTCCACCCTTTTCATTCGTACATTTGACTAACAATTCCAATACGAATTGAAAAAAATACGACGATAATATGATAAAAACTACACAGCCATACCATCTAAAAGAATTCCAATACAGAAAAATATTTACACTATTCAAACTCTACACTATATAACAACCTTAGACCGATTAATCTCTCATAGACAAAACCAAAACATTTA
>JAPYZO010005246.1:0-15795 GCA_030522905.1 Torymus flavipes | reverse complement strand
TAAGTAACAAGATTTACCAACCGTTATTGATGTGAAATGTAAGTCATTGATAAAATTATGCCGAATGTCAAAGCCCACACGGAATAAACTTCTTTTTTTTTTTAAAAATTTTTCGCGAAAACATCTTATACGGTATAACGTAGGAATATCGACGGTAATTTTATAAATCGCATCAGTCGATAAACGTTTTCCCACAAATCCCGATAAAGTCGCGAAAATCGGCCGGCATCACACAATTGTCAACGCGATCAAATGCGACAATTATTTGCCCGAGGTTCGTGTAAATTAATTCGACGCCTTCATCGTCCATTCGTCGAGCATAGCCCGAACAAATAATCGGGCGCAAACAGTGCAGCGCCGATGGAATCCATGCCCCCGCGCCTATGCCCATTCATTCGCAATAAACACTTCGCTCGCTCGTATATACAGACTTATAACGTGCGCGTGCGGCGAGTATTTTTAAGCACCAATGCCAATGTGCGGCCCGCGAACATCTTCCCCGCGGCTATTAAACACGATAATTATAGTCGTTCTTCGAGTGCAGTTTTGAATACGTTTGGGAATATGAGAAAGTGAGAGAGAGAGAGAGCGATTTAAATAGATATTCAGTCCAAGTATTTACACACATATCTTACTCTTTTCTCGGAATCACTAGCTTTGCTTGCCACTAGAGCCTTGCCGAGCGAGTGTATACATAAATATATATATATAATATAGGTATGTGTACATGTATATAATCTATCTATATGAACAAAAAGAAAAAAATTCATGTGCGAGGAGTTACATATGTATATTATATATTCAAAGAGGACGCGCGAATTCGTGCGGAAGAAAAGCGAAGCTCCCTACTTGTGCGCTCAAATGATTAAACAGCGATATAATAGCGGCGTTCACTTTATTATATTATATATAAGTATGAAGATAAAAAAAAACATGTTATATATGGTTATATCATTGGTGCCGATTGATTGGCTATATATAGAGGTGAGATTCGGTTCGTTAACGTGACGGTAAAACAACGTGAAAAAGAAAAACCCATGCTGAAAGTTAGAGGTGGGACAAAGGGGGTGTGAACAAAAACAGATGTTGCGAGTGCCTGGAATCAGCTTACCGGTTCGGCGGCTCTCGATTCGGCATTCTCCCCCTAGAAGTTCGCTGTCTGTACTGCTTCTATCGTTCGCATTATTTCCTCGGGAGTTTTTTTTTCTACCCTCGAGCACGGGGCACATATACATATATTTGATATTATGTATCGGTCAATAATAAGTTTCGGATACAATTTGACGAAAAAAAAAATGATTAATCAATACATCATCGTTCTTAATAAATCCAGGTATAATAACGCAGATTCGCTTGTTCGTGACTTTTGTCGCTGGCTCCTATATATGTGAGAGACAGATTCGCGCGACACTGCGCGTCTCGGGCGAAGAGAAAGAACGCGAAGATAAGCCTTGTCACACACCAACGCACACACACACACACTTGCTTGAAAACCATCAGAAGGAATACGAGGAGTCGACACACTTCCACACACACACACACCCTCGAAGAGACACGTAGACACTCGAAAACCCCATCGTGTCACAGTATATATAGGAATCGGAGATCGAGTCGTCGCGACCAATAAGCGACTTCTGCGGATCGTCGGTCCGTCGGGAGGAGACGACGAAAACTCGCGCGCATGCGGCGGCTGAGCGAACAAAGAAGCGTGACCCCGCGCGCCGCTCGACAGGCGGGAAAGTTACTTTTCGCGCACTGCATACAGGAGAGAAAGACAGAGAGAGAGAGAGAGTCAGACGGACAGGCAGAGAGAGGACACAAGAAACGACAAAGTTTAACCAGAACACGCGAACGTGCGAGTGAGCGCGCGAGGTAGAGTAGGACAAAACAGGCCGAGTTCGAGGTGATGCTGCTGCTGCCGCCTTTCATCGCACTGTAATATATATAGTGCGAACTGCAGATATAGACGTCGAACTCGCGGAGGCGGTTCAGAATTTCTTTCGGATACCGCTGTCTGTTTAGAGAGGAGAGACTACTGAGTTTTGGAAGGTCTTTGATATGGCTTTGACGTTTATCAATTTTGTATATTGAGAACAAAAATTAATTGAGTGTGTAATAAGCCGCGCGTACGGAATTGAATTTATAAGTAAATAATTATTATCAATTTTTAATTATATCTTTAAAATGTTAAAAAGTGTAAAAATGTATATACATCTATGTGTGATACTGTTTGATTACGCTCATTAATTTTGATAAAAAATTTTCAGTAATCACTTGACATTACACAGATGAATAGCCTGCCATACATCACGCAACTAAAGTACCAATAATTAGGCTTTTCACTTCAACATCTTAACTATACAGCATGAAACGCGTTTCTCATCAGCACATTACTATACCCTCGATAGGTACACCCTTTCAGCGAAAAACAGCCATCTTTTATAGCGTTGCTTTCGCAAGTCTTAATTAAAATATATAATAAAAAAGAAACCCTTCGCAAAACCCACTCCTCTATTACTCTCGCTCGCGCGTTCGCTTCGCCCGCACCTTTCCTGCCCCCACTCATCCTGACATTACCTTGGGCGCCCTGGAGGAGCACGGCGGCGATGCCGAGGGGACTACCGGGCGGCTGCTTCTGGGCTGCCTGGGCGGCCCCTATCACTCTGGAGAAGACCGAGGCTGCCGCGGCGCCACCACCACCACCGGCGGCCGGACTGCCCGGAGGCGTTCCCTGCGACGCGTACGCTACACACGTGAAGAGACAAGTTGAAGAAGAAGAAGAAGAAACTTCAGAAGCAGAAGCGAGTGTTAGACGATGCCCAGCTGCTGAGAGGTTAGTTGAACCAGCGAGAGACGTTATAGGGGAAGGTATGAGGAAGAGGAGGTAGTATAACTCAATTAGTATAATTAACGGCTTACCGCGACTACCGCATCAACCGTTTAATATAATATCCGACAACCGCATTGAATAATCAAGTGTCAACGAAGAACGAACCCATCGTTATTCACGTTCTCGAAATCGAACACCGGCCAAACGCGCGAAATGTCAAAGCCTCCCGTATAAGTACACTATATATACACACACGCACACAGAGAGATATCGAACTCACTCAGGTTATCAAGCTGATGCCTCGAGGTGCCCGGCGTGGCCATGGCCGCGTGCATAATGCTACGACGTCGCGGAGAGGCCAGGGCGCGCGCGACTAAGTACTCTCTCTCCTCTCGAAACCATCCTCCTCTCGTGAAACACACGCCGCGGAGTCTCTATCTCGCTCTTTCGCGCGCGCAGGTATTTCCGTTTGGCGGCCGATCTTCCTCCGACGCTCTAGCTCGCGCGAGTTATTTCGGCAGCGGGCCGATATCCGAAAATAATGCGCCGCGTGGTGACGCAGGTGTGCCGTATACGTGTATTAAATACGCACGCGGGTGCGCGGCGACGCGTTGAGCTTTTTACGAGATATGCATGAGGCGCGTCGCGCGGGGTCCTCGTAAATTCTCTCGCGAGAGAGATTATTGGATTCGGATAGCGTTGTATGCGAACGACGATATTCGGATAACTCGTAAACCGAGACCTCACGCGGCGTGAAGTGTAGCTGCCGTAGCGCGGAGTTATTAAAATTTTGTGCATACTGCGACGAAGAAGGAGGTTTAGTATAGGTATAGGTAGGTAGGTAGGTACAGCATCCCAAAAATCCTCCACATATAAAGGCGACAAAGTGTGGCAAGCCTCGTTAATCGACGATGTTAGTAAAAGAACGCTGGAGTTAGACACGAGTCACACCTTGGATATCGTTAAACTGACAAAACACACATACACACACACATGTTAATTCGATGTTATAAGGTTGGTACAATAATGCGTCAGAGGGGGACAATGGCGAGAGCGTCACAGTGACGAATAATTAACGCGGGTTGGTTAGTGATCCCAAATTATTGGAACCGTTAATCGGTTAATATATTGTTTTGTAATAATAATATATTATATGTTTGTATCGTAGGACCGAACGAATGGAAAGCATGGTTATTAATTAATATTGTAAAATGTGCACAGCGCGCGTCACATGTAGATGAAGGGATTCGAGAAAACAAAAAGCGTGCTGTCATTGTAATCGTCGTCACCGTCGACTCGACGAGTTGCAGATCGTCCAGTATAATCATCAAATAAATTGACTTTCACGGTACGGTGTGCCGTAACAACGAAACGATGGCGACGACGACGTTCATATACACTTTCAGACCTGACTGTAGTATATCCTACTGTTTTAAAGATTAGTTTGACGTTTTCTGAATATGACATTTGAGAGGTTTCAGATAAAAAAAAAGAACCTTTTCTTTAACATGCACATTTATGCATATATATTTGAATATACATGAATCACTCGTACTCTCTACAGCATTCTAAACTCTTCGAATCGTTTTTGAATTTTGCAGTGAGATATTGCTCTGCAAAGTTTGTAAATGTCACAAAACACCCGCAACGCTTTGACAGCAAATGTCATCGTATTATATCTTAAAATTCAAATACCTTCGACTATTGAGACTGGAGAAAAATCAACATATTTTTGAAAGATTTACTTTAGCGACAATATTTTACATTATTGCCGTAGATATCAGGTCTGAAAGGGCCAACTAAAGTTGCTAAAATATAGCCTCGCGGATGCCCGCTGGCTCTTCGATCGTCACACCCGCGCTTCTCGATATTAATCGTTGCCAACACACACAATCAAATGAGATAACGAACAAAAATTTAGTATTACAAAAAAAAAATTATCAACAGAAAAAAAAAATAATGAAAAAACGAAACATCAAACGTTTTGGTTGCTGTGTAGATGGAGGTTACCTTCGGGTTCTTTGGCAATGACCGTGCTGCTCCGGTCGACACCGCCCTTCTTATCCTCTGTACAACATATACACATACACATCACGTTTACGGATACTAGACGGCATCATGATTAAATACTTGATTTTTTTTTTCTTTTCGTCTATTTTTATGGTATTTTTATATAGTACATGAAAAAAAAAATAAATACATGGGCTAGCATACCAAGTCTACGGCCCTCAGTCAATTGTAAAATGCGTTTCAAATCTATGCTCATAATTCTGGCTTTTAATTGGTATGCTGCTTAATCAAATGCCAAAGATTTAATTTTTACGTTCAACTGCCCCCCCCCTGGCGTATAAAAATTCATTATAGCCCTAGCTTACTGTTAATGTATATTTTTCACTAGCAGTCTATATATGTGATATCGACTCAAAAATATTCAAAAATTATACGTCGTATCATGTTTCTTTTTTTTTTTGTATTTACAATAAAATCATTGGTCTAGGCAAAAACAGTTGCATCGATAATATATATATCGTTATATATATATATAGGAATCATAAGCAATATAAAAGCAGGCATGCAACATATTGTGGTGCAAAATTTTTAATATTCATATATTGATAATGTAACATATTGTTCTTGATTCTTTCGTATAAAAGGTGTTGTAATAGTAAAATTTGCAATCAACTATTTTTACAAAATTTCTCATTCAACTTTCGCTGTCGTAAAATATAAATGTGATCGTACTCTGGAACTTATTTCGTACAGGTCAGAGAATCGAAGCGTCATGCAAACAACAGTTAATACAGGTACATACAGTGTTGTTATTTATTAATATATTTAGTAAGAAAAGAATAAAAGGTGACGAGGTTGAGTAGTAAGTAGTATAAAAATGGAGAGACACAAGTGACGAGTTACAAGAGAGAGAAACAGAGAGATATGAATCGATACAAAGCTCGATACAGTGCAGAAGCGCGAGTGCAAGCAGGATATATTTATATAAAAGACGAAACAACAACATGAAAATTAGACGGTACACAATCTGGTGTTCATAAATCCATAACACCGGATTAGACGGACACGTGACGATGAAAGTGGTGCATGAAACTTTTGTATATCACTTTTTTTTTCCTGACTACTACACACAAAATATAGATATATATAAAAATAGTGGACACCGGTTTGGACAAAACAGGGCACGAACCGATTGTGATTTCTATATAGTGACAGCAAATATCGTTTCTGTTTTTATGAATAATTTTTTAACTACTCAAAATATTCTATAATAATACTATAATAATACTGTAAGATCATTATAATAATACAAGTTTGACAAAAAATATTTAACTTCAACAGAAATGATATTTTTTTGATATGGTGGTGAGTGAAACAATGTTAGATGATGAAAGAGAGAAATATATAATATAAAAATGCAGGATATAAAAAATATAGATATAAAGCAAGTAATAATAAATAAAAAGAAATATTAAAAATATCGCTTCATTTACTTTTTTTATCGAATCCTTCATCTACAAAAAACGAATTTACATAATTTGTAAGCCCCTCCATTAGAAATCTTTTTTTTTTTATTTTCTCAAAAAAGTTTTTATCGCCCAATTGAGAAAAATGAAAATCACGTTAGCAGCGTATATATTCGCACATTCAATCTACGAGCTATGGCCCCTAAGGGACGTAACACAATCTATTTAATGAAGCCGTTCGCTTTATGTACACGTTTAATTTAGTATCCTCAATAGACATTTAAACTAAAACATTTATAATATACCTCTTTCACTTTCGTAAAAACTAAAAAAAAAAGAGAAAAAAAAAATTAAACAACGAATTATAAAATGATAAGTGACGTTTAACTATAGACGAACCAAAGTATATATATTATATATTATAGCTGCGTATATAGTTGTTTCGATGAGATGCCATTGTGTGAAAAAGGCTGTAAGCTAAGAAACAAGGGTGTAGTTCAAAGAATGCATTAATGTTGGACGGGCAAAAAAAGGTTAAAAAAAAAACTCGATAACGATGTTTAATGAGGGATCGCGCGCGAGACGCTTGGAAAAAGGATTATACCCATCGATAGCGATTGCGCAATCAGTTAGCGATGATGCAGCATGGCCTCGTCCATTAGCGCGCTTGTGTACTTTGCGTTATTAAACTGTATGTGCAGCGGGTTCGGAGGGGGTGAAAATCCTTCTTCCGAGCGTCCACGCATCATCAAATTATGAATATGTATAAGAGTCTGTGTACCAATGCTGACCCTGCGATTAGGTTGGCAACAGTGAGTGTGTCATACGGTACGGGTTTATAATACAACTCAAGGAGTATATGCTATTATCATACGTAATGTTTATCTATACAAAGTATATATATCTAAATTTCTTTACGGTGGATCTACTATTGTTTCACAAGCAGGCGTAGTTGTGTATGTTTTAACTCTTTTTTTTTATTCTATGTACAAAGTATTAAACAAACGTTAATAAAACGGATGATAACGTTCCTACAAGATCTAAGAGAGCGACGTATGTATATAGTCTGGCTCTTGGTAGTTGAAAGTGGTGGTCAGTGTTTGTCGAGCACGCGTCTCCAATCGATAATAGAAAGAGTATAGTATGAGCAGAACAGTTTTCTGCCTTCTCTATTCGTTTACTTTTTTTTTGCCGACACTATGCGAGAGAGAAAAAATTGATAATCTGCGACTATTGATCATATGGTTAAAAGGTACAAGAGTTAATGGCTAAAGTGGAAATGATTATTCACTCGTTCGTTCTCATTCTATGTTACGTGCATGTCGATCAAGAAATATCACGTTCAAATCACTACGTGTTATGGATTTGTGAGCATCATTTCTATAGAGATTTAATAGAGAAAAAATACGGGAATTTATACAGGGTGATCATTGCACTTTTTTTCATCAGTCATCGATCCGCCATAACAATTTAGCATACGAAAATAAACATTATACTACTTGCTTTTTTTTTACCGTCTGGCCAATATGCACATCGTATCGCGTATGTATGTGTGTGCGTCACCCTGTATAGCGATTACATATCGCGCAGCTGTTCTACTATCAATATTACGGGGTAAGGCGTGGGTAGAGAGGAAGAGAGAGATACTTAGTATAATACGTTAGTATATAGGAAGAGACAGAGAGAGAGATAGAGATGTTGTTCGTTTGTGTATTTAATTGTGACATGTTATTATGGAGATGTATTCAAATATATACGTGAAGGGTATATATGTTGCATTGCACGTGGCGGATCACACACGTGCCCGAGAATGAGATAATATGTGGGTGGTCGGTGAATATTATAAGGCACGGGATGAGAGTTATACACCATATATAGGAGCGAGAGAGAGCGAGAGAGTGTATGTGAGATAGGGCAGAGAAAGAGAGAGATAATGTGTGTGCGTGAACACACAAGTGATAATATACGTGTGGCCGTGCTTTAAACAAGGATGTTCGTGCGTGCGCGAGTGTAAACGTACCTACGCGTGTGTATCTGTGTGTGTATGTATGTTATACGCGTAATATCGAACGCGCGAGAAATCGGATAATCCTGAACGCGCGCATAATGGACGTTTTCGCCCGTTGATTAGAGCCTCGATTATATACGTTATATACGTAGTGCATATAGTACACACTCTCTCTGTCGTCTGTCACCAGACGCAAAACGTACAACATATAATTATAACAAACGCGCGCGCGCGCGCACGTGTCAATTACGTGGGTATTTAATTTTTTTTTTCTTTTCATTCTTCACTGTAATTTTCTCGCGGTAGAAAAACAGAATAAATATTTATCGGGTATAGACTCTGTCGCTAGCACGGAGAATAATTTATACACGTATGTAGACGAGCGCGTGCGGCAGCCTCGCGATTACGCGCGCGAAGCTGCTGTTGACATTGCGAACCGCGAAAAGGAAACGCGCGGGTGTACATCAGTGTGTGGATGTTGTCGAGCACTTTCGAGATTCGTTATACGTATAGTGTGAGTGTGTGTGTCTGTGTCCAAGTATCTATATATGTGTTTTGCGTGCACGCGCGGGAAACACGTGTACGTGAGTGTGTAGTGGGACGGGGTTGGTGTATGCGGGATGATGGGAGGGTTGGTTTATATAGGTGGCGGTAGTGGTTTAGCGGACGCTTTTCTGCCGGGTTTTTCAAACTCATATATTATAAAAAGATATGGTACTTCGTGTCCTTTATTAATATTATTATTCATTATTATTATTGTTGTTATTATTTTGGTTAGAGAACACAATGTATATATGTATAACGAGAGTCAAAACTACAGTATATAATGTAATATAACGAGCGCAATGGAAGCAGTATATTGTATTTATACGTGTGGCACATGTTCAAGATTCCAATTCAACTTGGAGAGAGATAGAGATTAATTACAATCATTACATTACATGATTATACAATTAATAATGATATTACAAGTACGATATTAGAGTGAATTACAACTTTGAGAGTTTGGAGTAAGTATATAGACAAGTAAAACGGCTATATGATATATATAAATATTTAATGGTTAAAGATGTAGATATAATTACTGCGGGTAAGTATTAGATACACGACAATTTCGCCTACGAGAGTATACACAACGAGGGCTAGTTTGTACACACACGTTTGATAGTAGTATAGCAGTATAGTAGTCACAGATATCGGAAATAAAAAACAAGACTGTATAAATAGTGAAGCGACAGTAATATCTAAGGTCTTTCGTTGCGGCGTGTAACGTATCGTCAACAAAAGAAACAATAAATATATTTCCTTAAAACATTCTGTTTTTTTTTTTGTAAGTCAATATAAACTGCTCATAGCTTGATACACGACTCATAACACTTCAAATGCTACTGTAATATAAATGATACTTCTAAGCTCATGGAAAGTTCAGTAAAATACTTGATTGCAAGGCACCAAAACTTACAAATCAATGAAAATCTTATACGATATATCATATCCACTGATCTAAATAATATATGTTATATATAAATAACCTATATCGAAACTTTTGCCTAAAAGAAACTTGCGTTTCGTATATATATCACATCAAGTAATCTTTACATCACATGTATTATCTATACTGTTATTTATTGTAAATACGGCCGTTAATAATATCAACGTTCTTTTCTTTTCTTTTTTTTTTTGTTTTGTTTGTTTTGCATTTCTTTTCTCATAATAAGTTGCACGGAAAGAAAAGGAATTGGCGGCTAGGCAAAAATCACCGACGCCGAGGAGTTGAAACAAGCAAACTGATTGTCCTACCTTTGACGTCGTCATCCTCGATCGTCGTGCTGCTATCGGTCGACTCCTTCACCTGGGAGCCATCGCCCTTCTTCGTGATGATGCTTCGACCTGGAGTACGCAAAGACAGTTTAAGTATGATCGACGGGATGGGATTGACGTGTGGAAAGTGACAACCAGCCTCGAGCCCGACGCTTTCGAAACACATACATAGACGTTACGTTTAATATTAAAGTGTATATGTATGCCTCGATAGACGGGCGGCTCGTCAAAAAAAAAAGAAAAAAAAAACGGAAAAAGTTATTTGATAGAATATTATCGGAAAGAAAGAACGACTCTCGAGCATGATCTCCGATCAAATCGAGCACACGAAACTGCTGATTGCACCTCCAATGAATGGTCGTTTGGAAATTTACAGAAAGGAGTATATATAGAAATGCCACTTGTACGCGGAGTAAAAGGATTAGTGTAATGATAATCTGTCGGGAAAGGTATCTCGGAACCTATGCAAGACTTTTGTATTCTGTATTTAGAAAGAACTTAGAGACCAGTCTAGATTCAAGTTATTCTCTTGATTCCAACCTCATTTATCATAGACAAATTAAATTCACCTTCTTTTTAATTATCAAAAAAGAACCCAGTCTCTATTCTATCGCATAAGATCGGAGCTACCCGTTCCAGTTAGTAACAATATTATTAAATTTATTTTGCAACCATTTCTAATCGTTTTTCTCCGCAATACGAATGAACAGAAAATTCACGATTATTACTTTCTGTTAAAACGTGGTGGCTGACATGGAAGGAAGGTTCGACACGCGGAGGACTGCACGGATGCTTGAAAAATCGCACGCGTGTGAAGAATATATATACGACGTAAAAACTTGTCAGGCGCGCTTGATGGGAGTTTTTTTTTACAACAGTCCTCCGGGCGATGTACCCTCGGAAACACTTTTTATTTTTACGTTACAACCAACGACACTCGCGTGTCGACATCAATGGAAACAATGATTCGTGTGCGGCACGTTCCCATCGCAGATACTTTTTTGATCTCGAAATATGTTTTTTCTTATTTTGTTGTCACGTTCTTATATGATTTTCGCTGTCTTTTATTAACTGTAAAGTGAGTTTCGTCTGCGATGGTAACGCCGATTCAAACACGGATTTTGCTCTTGTCAAAACTGTATTCATAAAATTGTTTTAATTAATTTCGTAATAAGAAAGAAGCATTTAGAAAAACGTGAAGCAAACATTTTGATTTGATACTTTTACATTATGCTAGAGTTAATTTTTTAATCGATAACGAAATGTTTGCTTCCTTATATGTAAAAAATGTTTAAACTTTGTTTGTGTTTTGTATTATATAAAGATATGTAAAAATAGAGAGAAAGTAAAAAATTATCTTAAAATGTCAGTCATAATATTATATCTGTTACGAGGTAAGAGTATAATAAAGGTTAAAAAAAAATAAGATAAAGGAATTAGAAGGAATAAAAATGTAAAAAAGTAATTAATAGTTGGAGAACTTGCGGAATTTGTGTACGAAAGTAGATGAGAGTGACAATGTTAGTGTGTATTTATATATAATAAAAACATGCTTGTGTCACCAGTAAACACTAAAACGTTCAATTGCGGAGTTAAAATTTGGACTTTTTTCCTTCCATGCGACGTGCAGAGCAGCCACGCATCATGTTCGTGCGTAATGTCAGTTGCAATTATTGTTATTGTACGGTATACAATGCAGCAACTGCAATTGTTTGTCATTCACATATTAAGCCGTCACAATTACAAAGAAAACAAGAGGCCTGGAAATCGCACAAACTGTCTTGAAACTGCTATCACGTTACGTCGGACGAAACTGTGATGGCAGCTTTTGCAATGAAAACAAATGTACAGTATACAATACTCTGAGATAAAAAGTGCTGAAATTTTATTTTGATCGGCGACATTTTCAAAAACATTTAGTATTTCTTTATTAATAAAATGAATACTGCCTTATATACTCTGTTTTACAAGTTTGCTTGTTTAATCTGCCAGTAGTAAGGACAAATTGAACAAGTAGATACAAAACAAAATATTATTATCTCCACGAATTATTACATTTTTAAGTAAAAAATAATACTGCAGTGATATTTCTTGCCAGTTACTAAAAAAACAAAAACTTCGAATTTAAGAAAGTTTTCTATGACTTTCCAGCATTTTTTCCCTCGAGTTTTTTCTTTTAAATTTCAATTTGTGCGATGCAGCTGAGTTAAATTTATAAAATATTTTACGGCCTGTTTAAAAAAAAGAAACGAAAAAGATAAAACACGATTCTTACCACATTCTTCAGATCACAGCGTGGATCAACGTGATTTCAATTGGCGGTATAGTTGCAAATTTTTATTGGATTGATACATGAGTAGTAACAGGGTCAACCAAATAAAACAAACGCAGATATTCTTATTATTAACATCACTTAGTTCTAGATCACGCTTGAAATGATTAATTTACTTGAATTTGAAAATAAATATTTGAAAAAAATTTTGTGTGTCGTTTGTTAATTTAATCAAATTATCATATCAGTCTGTATTGCATGTTCCGCGTGGTCGGATGATGTCATTTGTGTGCAGTAGTGAAAACACATTTAATTTTGAATGTTACGATACAATGAAAAATAAAATATTTAGACAAAAAAGATTTTAAAAAAACTGATGTTTTCATTACAATGAAAGAATACACAATGACTAAATAATTATTGTATTCATTCATAAATAAGAACACTCACTTTTTGTGAAACCATTAAGTCCACCAATAAAATATCGTGATTGTGAAAGAAAATGTGAGAATATTAACAAATTAAAATTTTGTACCTTATGTAGTATGATATCTGACTATAAATTTAATACTTTAATTGGTACAGTAAAAAAAAAAGGTTTTTAGTAAGTAAAAATCGTATAAATTAAATCACTAAGTACTGCACTTTCTAAATCTACACGTGACGTTAGAATTTCCGTCCATAAGTTTAATTTTGTACTTCTTTCTATATTAATGCAAATATGTACATTTAAATTAAGCGTTTTAAAAATACACGAAGGCATACTTTTAATTGCTACTCTACTTTCTATTTTTCACATAATTAAAATCAACGAAATTGCAAAAATAATTAATTCAACGGTTTAGGTACAATTAACTCTAATTAATAAACAGATAGCATTAGAAGTGCAGTTAGTCTAACAATAATCTTTTATGTACACATTTATCATTCCTATGTTTATCTAAATTGTCAACTTCTAATTTTACACATCTATAATTCTACTCAGTATAAATAAAAATAAAATGGTATTATCTAGACTGATAAAGAGGATACCATGGACAGGAATGTTTTCGTAAAAAAAAGTAATTAATCATAGGGTTGAACTGAAAAAAATGTATATGTTTGTCACGCAATATAGTGTGTGTGATGAATGAAGGGAGTAGGGATAATCATGCCGAGTGCAGAAGTGCGTTTATATTCATATAAGGCTTTCGTGAAGTAGATTTACGAGAGTGAAGCTGGAATATATTTTTCAATTGCTAATAATTCAGCGTAATCTACTTCACAAACCTTAATTGAAGATGTTTTGACTTTGATTTCTCGAGAGATAGTGTCAAGTGTCTCGTATTATTTTTTTAGGACGGTAAGATATTAATAAATGTTGTTTATACAATTAAATAATTATATAGCTATAAAACCTAGGTATAAATATATTAGCTTAAGAATTAAGCAGATGTTTCGTACCTCCGGCCCACTTCACGTTAGAGATATGAAAATGGGAATTCCAATTCTCAAACAGCACAGATATTTAGTCACTATAAAAATTTCAACATAAATATAGGCATTTTTTAATTTTTTTAGTGAATGTATGAACGAGATTTCCCAGCTCCATGAAAAGAAAATGAAATTGAAACTATACGAGGCGTAAGATTTCTAATTATTGAAAGGAAAGACAGTAAATTAAACAGTAATATGAACTTGCGACATTTTACATTATAATTATGCTCTTTTAAAAAGTAATGAAATTTTGAATTCGCGAATGATTTTCTGGATTCATGATATTGGAATAATGTGACGGGCGAATGATCGAGTTTGGTTTGCAGAAATTTACGTATTCTGAATTCGTGCACTTAATTTTTTTTCTTTTTTGCACAATTCTTTACATATGACTCAGCTATGCATCGTATGATTACTTGTTTATAATTGTTGGCTGTGGTTGTATAATCGAAAATACCAATTAAAAGAGTTACTTGTTTCTATAAATAATCTATAAAGCGTTGGATTAGAATAATGTATTATACTATTTTACATTACTTCAGTAAAATAACATTGTATGAATTCGAATTTAAATTTAACCAATACTCTTGGCGATTTAAAAATTTTACTCTTTATTGATCATGAAGAGCGATATTTTTCAAAAGCAATAAAAAACCGAAAAAATCGTGGATGATTATTGGTCATTCACCGATTATTCAACAATCTTTCATTTCCTTCCATGAACTGCAGTATGATACCGTGCTGTTATTGTAACGGCGGGTGTGTACATAACGTAATTGTATATTTCTACTCGATTGAAGCATTGCATATGAAAACATCTGCTTTGAAACCTTTAGACGAGAGGATTCTTTCATTCAGTTTTATGAATTTAAATCTACCTAGTTCTATGTCGAATGAAATTATATTTTATTCCAAACCTAAATTATACGCGTTATTCTAGTCCTTCAATGAGTTTTATGATTATTTGACTTTTTATGAAGTAATTATTTAATCGCGGGTGCCGTGATATCGTGTATTGCAGAGGACAGTAGCCTGTGAGGGCAGGACAATGTGACTTAGATGTATAACGATACATAGTTTTAGCAAACACGTGTATGTGTAAATATATAGATTATAATATATATTAATATATATATTCGGAATATAACGTGATTGCGAGCGGGTGAGGATAGCTATGAGTATGCGTAAATATATATATATATGTAATATATATAAAACAATTCATGTGTATGCGAAAGGAGCAGAGTAAAGAGAAAATGGCTTTGATTTCGAATATAGCATGTCGCTAGTATTGATGTGTGAAGATCTCGTTTTAGTGTGAAATAGAGAAAGCAATTTTGTGAATTACAAATTTATATTTCAGCTTGTATGTGTCTATGTAATGAAAATCGATATGAATGCAAATCGGTACGATGAATAATTTGTTGAATCGAGATCAGTTTGCCATTTTACATAGCAAAATACTTTTTTTTCCAAGTCGATATTCCTCTTTGTTCTGCTTACTTTAATGCACATAATGTACGTATAATTATAAAGAGAGATGCCATGATGCACAACTACTCCACTAAGGAAGGATCATTCCCCTAGGGACACGTTCTCTGTGCCGATCGATCGTTCTGTTCTCGTCAGGCGTAATTAGTTTGTTTCTAACCGGATTATCGTCAGGAGGAATCGCACGGAAGGATAATTTATAATCGGATGTATATGCAATGAACAAATGTTTACATGTTATGCGCATGTATATATACAATGTTCTTTGAGTTTTAATGCAGCTAATGATATTTTTCGTTAAAAATTGAAAAATCTGATGAAAATGATGATTTTATTACCTAATTCTCAGATTAGAAACGTAAAAAAGATTTTTCTTCCTGAAATTTGGAATAGTTCAACCTCACAGCTCGAACTCGAATGA